>CAUOFW020000888.1:0-173448 GCA_963454935.2 Ilex paraguariensis
GACTCTCTTATGATTTCTTGTAAATTTTTTTGAATTCTTTCCTCAAATGGAAAAAAAAGGATTGTCAAAGAATTATAAATTGTAGTAAAATTATTTAAAAAATAGTAAATTGCAATCCAACTGATTAATTAATAGTATGTATTGTTTGTAGTCTAAAAAATTGGCGACGCTAAATTCGTACTCTCATATTATTTATTATTAATTTTTTGTATTTTTTCTCAAATGGAAAAAATGGGATTATCAAAGAATTCAAAATTACACCTAAATAATTAAAAAATAGAAAATTGCCACCCAACTAATTAAAATCAAAAGCACGTGTTGTTTGCCCTCAAAAAATAATTTGGGAGCGCATAATTCGCGCTCTATTATGATGGATTATTAATTTTTTAATTCTTTCCAATGGGATTGTCAAAATATTATAAATTGTAGAAAAATTATTAAAATATGAAAAATCGCAATCCAAATGATTAAAATAAAAAGTAAGTATTCTCTGGAGTTTAAAAACATTGGTGGCGCTTAATGCAAATCTCCAACGATTTATTATTAATTTTTGAATTCTCTCCTAAAATGGAAAAAATTGGATTATCTAATAATTAAGAATTGCACGAAAATTGTTATAAAATATAAAATCGCAATCCAACTGATTGAAAAAAAAGTACGTGTTATCTAGAGTCTAAAAAAATTGGTGGCGCTGAATTTGCACTCTACTATGATTTATTATAAAATTTTTAAATTCCTTCCTAAAATGAAAAAAAGGGATTGTAAAAAATAAAAACAAAAGAAAAAATTTTAAAATATGGAAATTCGCAATCCAAATCATTAAAATTAAAAGTGAGTATTGTCTGGAGTATAAAAAAATTCGCGACGCTGAATTCGGGAACTATTATGATTTATTATTAAAATTTGAATTCTTTACTAAAATGAAAAAAGGTTTATTGTCAAATAATTAAAAGTTCGAGAAAAATCATGAAAATGTAGAAAATCATAATTCCAATGACTAAAATAAAAAAGTATCTCTGGAGTCTAAAAAATTTGGCATCGGCAAATTCAAACTCTTGTATGATTTATTATTAATTTTTTGAATTCTCTCCTAAAATGGAAAAAGGGATTGTCAAACAATTAAAAATGACAAAATAAATTATTAAAAAACAAACAATTGCAATCCAAAAGATTAATATAAAAAGTAATTATTGTCTGGAGTCTAAAAAAAATGCCAGCACAAAATTCGAACCCACCTATGATGTATTATAAATTGTTGGAATTATTCCTAAAATGGAAAAACGGGATTGTCAAGCAATTAGAAATTGCAGAAAATTATTAAAAATAGGAAAATTGCAATCCAATGATTAAAATAAAAAGTAAGTATCGTCTGCAAACTAAAAAAATTGGCGGCGCTGAATTTGGATTCAACTATGATTTATTTTAATTTTTTGAATTTTTTTCTACAATGAAAAAATAGGGTGTCAAATATAATCGACTCATCAAGTTCCCATTGAAATAGGATCCACACAAGGAAAAGCACTTGCCATTCGTTGGTTAGTAGCAGCATCCCGAAAACGTACGGGGTCAAAATATGGCTTTCAAATTAAAAAATTATTAAAAAAATAGAAAATTGCAATCCTCCTAATTAAAATTAGAAGTACTAATTGTCTGGGGTATAAAAAATATTGGCAGTACTAAATTCGGATACTCCTATGATTTATTATTAATGTTTTGATTTTTTTTCCTAAAAAGGAAAATAGGGATTGTCAAACAATTAAAAATTACAAAAAATTATTAAAAAATTGGAAATTGCAATCCAACTAAGTAAAATTAAAAATACATGCCGTCTGGAGTCTAAAAAAATTGGCAGCGCCGAATTCGAACACTCATATGCTTTTTTATTAATTTGTTGGAATTCTTTCCTAAAATGGAAAAAAGGGATTGTCAGACAATTAAAAATTGCAAAAAATTTATTAAAAATAGAAAATAGCAATCCAAATGATTAAAATAAAAATTAAGTATTGTATGGAGACTAAAACAATTGGTGGCGCAAAATTCGGGCACTCTTATGACTTATTATTAAGTTTCTGATTTTTTTCTGAAATGGAAAAAAAGGATTTCCAAAAAATTAAAAATTGCACAAAAATTATTAAAACAATGAAAATTTCAATCCAACTAAGTATAATAAAACGTACATGTTGTCTGGAGTCTAAAAAAATGGCGGCGCTGAATTCGGACTCTCTTATCATTTATTATAAATTTTCTGAATTGTTTCCACAAATGAAAAAAATAGGATTGTCAAAGAATTAAAAATTGCAATCTAAACGATTAAAATAAAAAATTAAGTATTGTCTGGAGATTAAAAAAATTGGAGCCGCTGAATATGGACTTTCTAAAATAATAAAAATATATTGTTAAATAGCAAAAAATTACAAAAAAATAAAAAATTGCAATCCAACAGATTAAAATTAGAAGAACTAATTGTATGGGGTATTAAAAAAATTGGCGGCACTAAATTCAGACACTCCTATGATTAATTATTTTCTCATTTTTTTCCAAAAATGGAAAAAGGGACTGTCAAATAATTAAAAATTGTAGAAAATTATTGAAACAGTGAAAATTGCCATCCAACTAAGTAAAATAAAAAGTACATGTTGTCTAGAGTCTAAAAAAATCGGCAGCGCTGAATTCCGACTCTCTTATGATTTCTTATAAATTTTTTGAATTCTTTCCTCAAATGGAAAAAAAAGGATTGTCAAAGAATTATAAATTGTAGTAAAATTATTAAAAAAATAGTAAATTGCAATCCAACTGATTAAAATTAATAGTATGTATTGTTTGTAGTCTAAAAAATTGGCGACGCTAAATTCGTACTCTCATATTATTTATTATTAATTTTTTGTATTTTTTCTCAAATGGAAAAAATGGGATTATCAAAGAATTCAAAATTACACCTAAATAATTAAAAAATAGAAAATTGCCACCCAACTAATTAAAATCAAAAGCACGTGTTGTTTGCCCTCAAAAATAATTTGGGAGCGCATAATTCGCGCTCTATTATGATGGATTATTAATTTTTTAATTCTTTCCAAATGGGATTGTCAAAATATTATAAATTGTAGAAAAATTATTAAAATATGAAAAATCGCAATCCAAATGATTAAAATAAAAAGTAAGTATTCTCTGGAGTTTAAAAACATTGGTGGCGCTTAATGCAAAATCTCCAACGATTTATTATTAATTTTTTGAATTCTCTCCTAAAATGGAAAGAATTGGATTATCTAATAATTAAGAATTGCACGAAAATTGTTATAAAATATAAAATCGCAATCCAACTGATTGAAAAAAAAGTACGTGTTATCTAGAGTCTAAAAAAATTGGTGGCGCTGAATTTGCACTCTACTATGATTTATTATAAAATTTTTAAATTCCTTCCTAAAATGAAAAAAAAGGGATTGTAAAAAATTAAAAACAAAAGAAAAAATTTTAAAATATGGAAATTCGCAATCCAAATCATTAAAATTAAAAGTGAGTATTGTCTGGAGTATAAAAAAATTCGCGACGCTGAATTCGGGAACTATTATGATTTATTATTAAAATTTTGAATTCTTTACTAAAATGAAAAAAGGTTTATTGTCAAATAATTAAAAGTTCGAGAAAAATCATGAAAATGTAGAAAATCATAATTCCAATGACTAAAATAAAAAAGTATTCTCTGGAGTCTAAAAAATTTGGCATCGGCAAATTCAAACTCTTGTATGATTTATTATTAATTTTTTGAATTCTCTCCTAAAATGGAAAAAAGGGATTGTCAAACAATTAAAAATGACAAAATAAATTATTAAAAAACAAACAATTGCAATCCAAAAGATTAATATAAAAAGTAATTATTGTCTGGAGTCTAAAAAAAATGCCAGCACAAAATTCGAACCCACCTATGATGTATTATAAATTGTTGGAATTATTTCCTAAAATGGAAAAACGGGATTGTCAAGCAATTAGAAATTGCAGAAAAATTATTAAAAATAGGAAAATTGCAATCCAACTGATTAAAATAAAAAGTAAGTATCGTCTGCAAACTAAAAAAATTGGCGGCGCTGAATTTGGATTCAACTATGATTTATTATTAATTTTTTGAATTTTTTTCTACAATGAAAAAATAGGGTGTCAAATATAATCGACTCATCAAGTTCCCATTGAAATAGGATCCACACAAGGAAAAGCACTTGCCATTCGTTGGTTAGTAGCAGCATCCCGAAAACGTACGGGGTCAAAATATGGCTTTCAAATTAAAAAATTATTAAAAAAATAGAAAATTGCAATCCTCCTAATTAAAATTAGAAGTACTAATTGTCTGGGGTATAAAAAATATTGGCAGTACTAAATTCGGATACTCCTATGATTTATTATTAATGTTTTGATTTTTTTTCCTAAAAAGGAAAATAGGGATTGTCAAACAATTAAAAATTACAAAAAATTATTAAAAAATTGGAAATTGCAATCCAACTAAGTAAAATTAAAAATACATGCCGTCTGGAGTCTAAAAAAATTGGCAGCGCCGAATTCGAACACTCATATGCTTTTTTATTAATTTGTTGGAATTCTTTCCTAAAATGGAAAAAAGGGATTGTCAGACAATTAAAAATTGCAAAAAATTTATTAAAAATAGAAAATAGCAATCCAAATGATTAAAATAAAAATTAAGTATTGTATGGAGACTAAAACAATTGGTGGCGCAAAATTCGGGCACTCTTATGACTTATTATTAAGTTTCTGATTTTTTTCTGAAATGGAAAAAAAGGATTTCCAAAAAATTAAAAATTGCACAAAAATTATTAAAACAATGAAAATTTCAATCCAACTAAGTATAATAAAACGTACATGTTGTCTGGAGTCTAAAAAAATGGCGGCGCTGAATTCGGACTCTCTTATCATTTATTATAAATTTTCTGAATTGTTTCCACAAATGAAAAAAATAGGATTGTCAAAGAATTAAAAATTGCAATCTAAACGATTAAAATAAAAAATTAAGTATTGTCTGGAGATTAAAAAAATTGGAGCCGCTGAATATGGACTTTCTAAAATAATAAAAATATATTGTTAAATAGCAAAAAATTACAAAAAAATAAAAAATTGCAATCCAACAGATTAAAATTAGAAGAACTAATTGTATGGGGTATTAAAAAAATTGGCGGCACTAAATTCAGACACTCCTATGATTAATTATTTTCTCATTTTTTTCCAAAAACGGAAGAAAGGGACTGTCAAATAATTAAAAATTGTAGAAAATTATTGAAACAGTGAAAATTGCCATCCAACTAAGTAAAATAAAAAGTACATGTTGTCTAGAGTCTAAAAAAATCGGCGGCACTGAATTCCGACTCTCTTATGATTTCTTATAAATTTTTTGAATTCTTTCCTCAAATGGAAAAAAAAGGATTGTCAAAGAATTATAAATTGTAGTAAAATTATTAAAAAAAATAGTAAATTGCAATCCAACTGATTAAAATAAATAGTGTGTATTGTTTGGTGTCTAAAAAATTGGCGATGCTGAATTTGTACTCTCATATTATTTATTATTAATTTTTTTGTATTTTTTCTAAAATGGAAAAAATGGGATTATCAAAGAATTAAAAATTACACCTAAATAATTAAAAAATAGAAAATTGCAACCCAACTAATTAAAATCAAAAGCACGTGTTGTGTTGTCTGCCATCAAAAATAATTTGGGAGCGCGTAATTCGCGCTCTATTATGATTGATTATTAATTTTTTAATTCTTTCCAAATGGGATTGTCAAAAAATTATAAATTGTAGAAAAATTATTAAAATATAAAAAATCACATTCCAAATGATTAAAATAAAAAGTAAGTATTCTCTGGAGTTTAAAAATATTGGTGGCGCTGAATCCAGAATCTCCAACGATTTATTATTAATTTTTTGAATTCTTTCCTAAAATGGAAAAAATTGGATTATCTAACAATTAAGAATTGCACGATAATTGTTATAAAATATAAAATCGCAATCCAACTGATTGAAAAAAATGTACGTGTTATCTAGAGTCTAAAAAAATTGGTGGCGCTGAATTTGCACTCTACTATGATTTATTATAAAATTTTCAAATTCCTTCCTAAATTGAAAATAAGGGATTGTGAAAAATTAAAAATTGAAGAAAAAATTTTAAAATATGGAAATTCGCAATCCAAATCATTAAAATTAAAAGCGAGTATTGTCTGGAGTGTAAAAAAATTGGCGATGCTGAATTTGGGAACTATTATGATTTATTATTAAAATTTTGAATTCTTTACTAAAATGAAAAAAAGGTTTATTGTCAAATAATTAAAAGTTCGAGAAAAATCATTAAAATGTAGAAAATCGTAATTCCAATGACTAAAATAAAAAGAAAGTATTCTTTGGAGTCTAAAAAATTTGGCAGCGCCTAATTCAAACTCTCGTATGATTTATTATTAATTTTTTGAATTCTCTCCTAAAATGGAAAAAATGGATTGTCAAACAATTAAAAATGATAAAACAAATTATTAAAAAACAAACAATTGCAATTTAAAAGATTAAAATAAAAGGTAATTATTGTCTGGAGTCTAAAAAAAATGTCAGCGCAAAATTCGAACCCACCTATGATTTTATTATAAATTGTTGGAATTATTTCCTAAAATGGAAAAACGGGATTGTCAAGCAATTAGAAATTGCAGAAAAATTATTAAAAATAGGAAAATTGCAATCCAACTGATTAAAATAAAAAGTAAGTATCGTCTGCAGACTAAAAAAATTGGCGGCGCTGAATTTGGATTCAACTTTGATTTATTATTAATTTTTTGAATTTTTTTCTACAATGAAAAAATAGCGTGTCAAATAAAATCGACTCATCAAGTTCCCATTGAAATAGGATCCACACAAGGAAAAGCACTTGCCATTCGTTGGTTAGTAGCAGCATCCCGAAAACGTACGGGGTTGAAATATGGCTTCCAAATTAAAAAATTATTAAAAAAAATAGAAAATTGCAATCCTACTGATTAAAATTAGAAGTACTAATTTTCTGGGGTATAAAAAAAATTGGTAGTACTAAATTCGGACACTCCTATGATTTATTATTAATGTTTTGATTTTTTTTCCTAAAAAGGAAAATAGGGATTGTCAAACAATTAAAAATTATTAAAATATTGGAAATTGCATTCCAACTAAGTAAAATAAAAAATACATGCCGTCTGGAGTCTAAAATAATTGGCAGCGCCGAATTCGAACACGCATATGCTTTTTTATTAATTTGTTGGAATGCTTTCCTAAAATGGAAAAAAGGGATTGTCAGACAATTAAAAATTATAAAAAATTTATTAAAAATAGAAAAATCGCAATCCAAATGATTAAAATAAAAATTAAGTGTTGTATGGAGACTAAAAAAATTGGTGGCGCAAAATTCGGGCACTCTTATGGCATATTATTAAGTTTTTGATTTTTTTTTTGAAATGGAAAAAAGGGATTGCCAAACAATTACAAATTGCACAAAAATTATTAAAACAATGAAAATTTCAATCCAACTAAGTATAATAAAACGTACATGTTGTCTGGAGTCTAAAAAATGGCGGTGCTGAATTCAGACTCTCTTATCATTTATTATAAATTTTCTGAATTGTTTCCTCAAATGAAAAAAAAAAAAAGGATTGTCAAAGAATTAAAAATTGCAATCTAAACAATTAAAATAAAAAAGTAAGTATTGTCTGGAGATTAAAAAAATTGGAGGCGCTAAATTTGGACTTTCTAAAATAAAAAAAATATACTGTTAAATAACAAAAAATTACAAAAAAATAAACAATTGCAATCCAACTGATTAAAATTAGAAGAACTAATTGTATGGGGTATTAAAAAAATTGGTGGCGCTAAATTCAGACACTCCTACGATTAATTATTAATTTTTTCTCATTTTTTTCCAAAAATGGAAAAAAGGGATTGTCAAATAATTAAAAATTCCAGAAAAATTATTGAAACAATGAAAATTGCAATCCAACTTAGTAAAATAAAAAGTACATGTTGTCTAGAGTCTAAAAAAATCGGTGGCGCTGAATTCCGACTCTCTTACGATTTATGATAAATTTTTTGAATTCTTTCCTCAAATGGAAAAAAAGGATTGTCAAAGAATTATAAATTGTAGTAAAATTATTAAAAATAAATAGTATGTATTGTTTGGAGTCTAAAAAATTGGCGACGCTGAATCCGTACTCTCATATTATTTATTATTAATTTTTTGAATTTTTTTTCAAATGGAAAAAATGGGATTATCAAAAAATTAAAAATTACACCTAAATAATTAAAAAATAGAAAATTGCAACCCAACTAATTAAAATCAAAAGCACGTGTTGTCTGTCGTCAAAAAGAATTTGGGAGCGCATAATTCGCACTCTATTATGATTTATTATTAATTTTCTAAATTCTTTCTAGATGGGATTGTCAAAAAATTATAAATTGTAGAAAAATTATTAAAATATAAAAAATTGCAATCCAAATGATTAAAATAAAAAGTAAGTATTCTATGGAGTTTAAAAACATTGGTGGCGCTGAATCTAGAATATCCAACGATTTATTATTATTTTTTTGAATTCTTTCCTAAAATGGAAAAAATTGGATTATCTAATAATTAAGAAGTGCACGAAAATTGTTATAAAATATAAAATCGCAATCCAACTGATTGAAAAGAAAGTACGTGTTATCTAGGGTCTAAAAAAATTGGTGGCGCTCAATTTGCACTCTACTATGATTATAAAATTTTCAAATTCCTTCCTAAAATGAAAATAAGGGATTGTAAAAAATTAAAAATTGAAGAAAAAATTTTAAAATATGGAAATTCATAATCCGAATCATTAAAATTAAAAGTGAGTAAGGTCTAGAGTATAAAAAAATTGGCGACAGTGAATTCGGGAACTATTACGATTTATTATTAAAATTTTGAATTCTTCACTAAAATGAAGAAAAAGTTAATTGTCAAATAATTAAAAGTTTGAGAAAAATCATTAAAATATAGAAAATCGTAATTCAAATGACTAAAATAAAAACAAAGTATTCTCTGGAGTCTAAAAAATTTGGCAGCGCCTAATTCAAACTCTCGTATGATTTATTATTAATTTTTTGAATTCTCTCCTAAAATGGAAAAAAGGGATTGTCAAACAATTAAAAATTACAAAACAAATTATTAAAAAACAAACAATTGCAATCCAAAAGATTAAAATAAAAAGTAATTAATGTCTAGAGTCTAAAAAAAATGCCAGCGCAAGATTCGAACCCACGTATGATTTATTATTAATTGTTGGAATTATTTCCTAAAATGAAAAAATAGAATTGTCAAGCAATTAGAAATTGCAGAAAAATTATAAAAAATAGGAAAATTGCAATCCAACTGATTAAAATAAAAAGCAAGTATCGTCTGCAGACTAAAAAATTGGCGGCGCTGAATTTGGATTCAACTATGATTTAGTGTTCATTTTTTGAATTGTTTTTCTAAAATGAAAAAAAAATGTGTCAAATAATTAAAAATTACGGAAAAAATTATTTAAAAAAGAAAATTGCAATCCTACTAATTAAAATTAAAAGTACTAATTGTCTGGGGTATAAAAAAATTGGCAGTACTAAATTCGGACACTCCTATGATTTATTATTAATGTTTTTGATTTTTTTCCTACAAAGGAAAAAAGGGATTGTCAAATAATTAAAAATTACTAAAAAATTATTAAAAAATTGAAAATTGTAATCCAACTAAGTAAAATAAAAAAATACATGCTGTCGGGAGTCTAAACAAATTGGTAGCGCGGAATTCGAACAACCATATGCTTTTTTACTAATTGTTGGAATTCTTTCCTAAAATAGAAAAAAGGGATTGTCAGAGAATTAAAAATTATAGAAAATTTTTTAAAAATAGAAAAATCGCAATCTGAATGATGAAAATAAAAAGTAAGTATTGTATGGAGTCTAAAAAAATGGCGGCACTGAATTCAGACTCTCTTATCATTTATTATAAATTTTTTGAATTGTTTCCTCAAATGAAACAAAAAAGGATTGTCAAAGAATTAAAAATTGCAGAAAAATTATTAAAGAATAGAAAATTGCAATCTAAATGATTAAAATAAAAAAGTAAGTATTGTCTGGAGATTAAAAAAATTGGTTGCGCTGAATTTTGACTTTCTAAAATAAAAAAAATATATTGTTAAATAATAAAAAATTACAAAAAAAAATAAAAAATTGCAATCCAACAAATTAAAATTAGAAGAACTAATTGTATGGGGTATTAAAAAAAATTGGCGGCGCTAAATTCAGACACTCCTACGATTAATTATTAATTTTTCTCATTTTTTTCCAAAAATGGAAAAAAGGGATTGTCAAATAATTAAAAATTGCAGAAAAATTATTGAAACAAAGAAAATTGCAATCCAACTAAGTAAAATAAAAAGTACATGTTGTGTAGAGTCTAAAAAAATTGGCGGCGCTGAATTCCGACTCTCTTATGATTTATTATAAATTTTTTTAATTCTTTCCTCAAATAGAAAAAAAGGATTGTCAAAGAATTATAAATTGTAGTAAAATTATTAAAACAAAATAGTAAATTGCAATCCAACTGATTAAACTAAATAGTATGTATTGTTTGGAGTCTAAAAAATTGGCGACGCTGAATTCGTACTCTCATATTATTTATTATTAATTTTTTGAATTTTTTTCTCAAATGAAAAAAATGGGATTATCAAAGAATTAAAAATTACACCTAAATAATTAGAAAATGAAAAATTGCAACCCAACTAATTAAAATCAAAAGCACGTGTTGTCTGCCGTCAAAAAGAATTTGGGAGCGCATAATTCGCACTCTATTTTGATTTATTATTAATTTTTTAAATTCTTTCCAGATGGGATTGTCAAAAAATTATAAAGTGTACAAAATTATTAAAATATAAAAAATCACAATCCAAATGATTAAAATAAAAAGTAAGTATTCTCTGGAGCTTAAAAACGTAGTGGCTCGGAATCCAGAATCTTGTATGATTTATTATTAATTTTTTGTATTCTTTCGTAAAATGGAAAAAAGGGATTGTCAAACAATTAAAAATTACAAAAAAAAATTATTAAAAAACAAACAATTACAATCCAAATGATTAAAATAAAAGTAATTATTGTCTGGAGTCTAAAAAAAATTCCAGCACAAAACATAAACCCACCTATGATTTATTATTATTTGTTGGAATTTTTTCCTAAAATGGAAAAATGGGATTGTCAAGCAATTAGAAATTGCAGAAAAATTATAAAAAATAGGAAAATTGCAATCCAACTGATTAAAATAAAAAGCAAGTATCGTCTGCAGACTAAAAAATTGGCGGCGCTGAATTTGGATTCAACTATGATTTATTGTTCATTTTTTGAATTGTTTTTCTACAATGAAAAAAAATGTGTCAAACAATTAAAATTAAAATTAAAAGTACTAATTGTCTGGGGTATAAAAAATTGCCACTACTAAATTCGGACACTCTTATGATTTATTATTAATGTTTTGAATTTTTTTCCTAAAAAGGAAAAAAGGGATTGTCAAATAATTAAAAATTACAAAAAAATTATTAAAAAATTGAAAATTGCAATCCAACTAAGTAAAATAAAAAATACATGCTGTCTGGAGTCTAAAATAATTGGCAGCGCCGAATTCGAACACTCATATGCTTTTTTTATTAATTGTTGGAATTTTTTCCTAAAATGGAAAAAAGGGATTGTCAAACAGTTAAAAATTGCTGAAAATTTATTAAAAGTAGAAAAATCGCAATCCAAATGATGAAAGTAAAAATTAAGTATTGTATGGAGACTAAAAAAATTGGTGGCGCAAAATTCGGGCACTCTTATGGTTTATTATTAAGTTTTTTATTTTTTTTCTAAAATGAAAAAAAGGGATTGTCAAACAATTAAAAATTGCACAAAAATTATTAAAACAATGAAAATTTCAATCCAACTAAGTATAATAAAACGTACATGTTGTCTGGAGTCTAAAAAAATGGCGGCCCTGAATTCAGACTCTCTTATCATTTATTATAAATTTTTTGAATTGTTTTCTCAAATGAAAAAAAAAAAAAGGACTGTTAAAGAATTAAAAATTGCAGAAAAATTATTAAAGAATAGAAAATTGCAAATCTAAATGATTAAAATAAAAAATTAAGTATTATCTGGAGATTAAAAAAATTGGCGGCGCTGAATTTGCACTTTCTAAAATAAAAAATATATATTGTTAAATAAAAAAAATTACAAAAAAATAAAAAATTGCAATCCAATTGATTAAAATTAGAAGAACTAATTGTATGGGGTATTAAAAAAATTGGTGGCGCTAAATTCAGACACTCCTATGATTAATTATTAATTTTTTCTCATTTTTTTCCAAAAATGGAAAAAAGGGATTGTCAAATAATTAAAAATTGCAGAAAAATTACTGAAACAATGAAAATTGAAATCCAACTAAGTAGAATAAAAAGTACATGTTGTGTAGAGTCTAAAAAAATTGGCGGCGCTGAATTCCAACTCTCTTATGATTTATTATAAATTTTTTGAATTCTTTCCTCAAATGGAAAAAAAAGGATTGTCAAAGAATTATAAATTGTAGTAAAATTATTAAAAAAATAGTAAATTGCAATCCAACTGATTAAAATAAATAGTATGTATTGTTTGGAGTCTAAAAAATTGGCGACGCTGAATTCGTACTCTCATATTATTTATTATTAATATTTTGAATTTTTTCTCAAATAAAAAAAATGGGATTATCAAAGAATTAAAAATTACACCTAAATAATTAAAAAATAGAAAATTGCAACCCAACTAATTAAAATCAAAAGCACGTGTTGTCTGCCGTCAAAAAGAATTTGGGAGCGCATAATTCGCACTCTATTATGATTTATTATTAATTTTTTAAATTCTTTCCAGGTGGGATTGTCAAAAAATTATAAATTGTAGAAAATTATTAAAGTATAAAAAATTGCAATTCAAATGATTAAAATAAAAAGTAAGTATTCTCTGGAGTTTAAACATAGGTGGCGCTGAATCCAGAATCTCCAACGATTTATTATTAATTTTTTGAATTCTTTCCTAAAATGGAAAAAATTGGATTATCTAATAATTAAGAATTGCACGAAAATTATTATAAAATATAAAATCGCAATCCAACTGATTGAAAAAAATGTACGTGTTATCTAGAGTCTAAAAAAATTGGTGGCGCTGAATTTGCACTCTACTATGATTTATTATAAATTTTTCAAATTCCTTCCTAAAATGAAAATAAGGGATTGTAAAAAATTAAAAATTGAAGAAAAAATTTTAAAATATGGAAATTCTCAATCCAAATCATTAAAATTAAAAGTGAGTATTTTCTGGATTATAAAAAAATTAGCGACGCTGAATTCAGGAACTATTTTGATTTATTGTTAAATTTTTGAATTCTTTTCTAAAATGAAAAAAAGTTTATTGTCAAATAATTAAAAGTTTGAGAAAAATCATTAAAATGTAGAAAATCGTAATTCCAATGACTAAAATAAAAAGAAAGTATTCTCTGGAGTCTAGAAAATTTGGCAGCGCCAAATTCAAACTTTCGTATGATTTATTATTAATTTTTTGATTTTTTTCCTAAAATGGAAAAAAGAGAGTGTCAAACAATTAAAAATTACAAACAAATTATTAAAAAAAACAATTGCAATCCAAATGATTAAAATAAAAAGTAATTATTGTCTGGAGTCTAAAAAAATGTCAGCGCAAAATTTGAACCCACCTATGATTTATAATTAATTGTTGGAATTATTTCCTAAAATGGAAAAACAGTATTGCCAAGCAATTAGAAATTGTAGAACAATTATTAAAAATAGGAAAATTGCAATCCAACTTATTAAAATAAAAAGTAAGTATCGTCTGCAGACTAAAAAAATTGGCGGTGCTGAATTTGAATTCAACTATGATTTATTATTAATTTTTTGAATTTTTTTCTACGATGAATATTTTTCCATGAGAGAATGTTGTGCAGCATTTATTTTAACATCCATCCTTTTTATTTCCTTTCAATGAATTGCTTTTTTTTTTATATATATTTCTTAATTTTTGAATCATGGTCAAGATAGCTAAAATCCTAGAAGTGTTTAAGTCTAGTTCCCTTTTGGACCAAACTATATCTTATTATGCTGAGTTATGTAGCACTAGGTGATATATGCTAATCCTGAAGAAGAAATTAAACTTAAATGGTTAAATATTATGTTATTGCAAAAACACAAGGGTGTGGTAGATCCCCTTGAAGTTGTTGTAGGAGAGATATATGATGAATTAGTTTCGTTATGTCTTTATGAATTCATGGTATTATAGACTAGCACCCTAGTTTTGTTGCTTTTGTATATGGATTCTATCTAGTGTTTGCTCTGGTGCGATTTTTCATGTCCCACTGTAGGGTTTTCCATAGGTGACTGATGTTGCTGATGCATTAATACTAAACCGTCTGTTTGGTCATCTATTCAGCAATGGAGCTGTTAAGTTATTTAACCTTACTATATTCTGCGTGTTTATAATCCCTCTGTCCTGTTGAACTATATATGCTCTACTAGAAGATGACATGGATTGTGTGTGTTTTCAAGTGTAGATCCTTGTTGCTTCGTTAAACCGTGCACCAGATAACCTTTATGAAGGTGGATTGCAAAGAGATCTTTTTCTACTATTCATTTCTGCTCTGAAGGTAAGGATATGGATGCTAGCCTGGCTCAAGCCCAATGAGCTTTTGCATATGTCAAAAGTTCAATCTCAATGGAAAGAGAGTCATTGTCTTGCTCCTGAACCCATACTAAGCCACCTCAGATGCAGTCTAGTTTAAATTGGCTTTTGGTTTTATATCAATAACTAAAGGCCTCAATTCATTGTCCTTTAAATTTATTATACTGATTTAGTAAATAACTTGGAAACTTACTTTTGGTGTAGGAAAGATGTGTCATCCATGAAATTGGCTCGTTGGTGGATTACCGAAAAATGACTGCTTTTGCCTTTTGTGTTACAAGTTTGTTGAGGGTATACTATTTTATCAACTACTAGTTAACTTTGAGTCCCAAAAGTTTGTATGTATATTGGTCATTGATTTGTGTTTGTATGGTATTTCAGTGAATATTTTCACTTTGGGATTAGTAAATTTGATAGGAGGAATTTTTGTCATGGGTTACGATGTGAGAATTTTCATTTCAACTCCTTTAAGTAATCAGCATATGTCTTGTATCGCAAACATTGGTGCTTGTTGGCAACAAGTATATTACTCCAAAAAGTATCCCTACTTGAAAACCTTCCAATTTTAGAAATAGATGTATATAGAAGATTGGTCTTATTCAGATGATCCTGTTTTGTTGTTTGGTCTTCACTATTGAGAAACTCTTGCTATGTATAAGCATCATTGTCGGTTGCCATGTGATGAAAGGGGAAAGGGGAGAGAGCGAGAGTAATGTCCCATCCAATAAATAAATATAAACTTATATAATAAGAGACTCTCTTGAAAACAATTAAGTATATAAAGGGTGGAATTTTCAAGGGTGTTGATTTTTATTACGAATTATAAACAAAAAACAAAACTAAGAAGGTGGAGGTAATAGCTAAATAGAGATACATATGGGTTATGCGTACACAACTTGGAAGTTGAGTAGCGAGTCATGAAGGAAGCACATTAATAAATATAGAAGGAATAGAAAGGAGGAGAAAAATTTTCAAAAAAAAAAAAAAGAATTGGATGGAAAGAGTAGAAAAAAATTCAAAGAGAAAGGAAAGAAAGAGACTTGGGTATGGGAGAAGGGATGGAGAGAAAAAAAAAATACCCAAATGGGAAAGGGTGAAGTAGAGATGGTGTTTAGGTTAAGTGATGACATTTATATTAACATTAAATAAAATAATAATAGTATTTTGGTATTTTTAAGAGTTATGTGATAGACATCCACTTTTATAATATGGTCATAAGTTCAAGGAATTTTAGTACAAAAGTTTAAAGTTAAGTCGAGTTATTTACTTCCGTCCATAAGTACAGGAGTTATTTTGCAATTAACCTTATAAATTATAATTGTCATTTTCAGACAAAATATAGTTCAAAATATAATAATTTTTCACATATTTGTGCATGAAATTTTATTTTTTTATTTAATTTTTTTATTAAATTATGATATTCTTGTTTTATAATTTTTAAAAGTACAGGGGTATTTCACTGCCGCCTCAAAGTATATGGGTTATATTGGGACCCATTGAAATTTGTCACTTAATCACTTAGACTTCTGATAATTTAAATATTACATATAGATCACTTAAGATTAGTATACGTGTAACACTTAAGACTCCTGCCATAAAATGTCCATTAGTCTATCGATTAATAAATTATATTAATACCTGCCAAAATTTTTAAGTATATATTTAAATCTCTCAAATTTAAAATATTCTACTTAGATAAAAAAATACTCTAATTAGAGATAGAATGTCAAATATTTTAAATTTTTTAACCAATATACTAAAGTTATCCATAAAGTAGGATAGCTACTTTAGTATAGTAGTATTCTACTATATGAATGTCAAAAAAATTATAATTAGTATACAATTATACTATCTATTGGAATAAAATTAAAAAATCAAATAAGGGGTCAAACGGTACTTAACACAATATCTTTTATCTTTAATTGGAGTAATTTGGTCGCTTAATAAATTTTGTTAATTCTATAACCAATAATTAGTCTAAATGTAATATTTTAAATTGTGAAGTCTAAGGGTTACATACTTATAAAATTTAAGGGGGCTAGATATAATTTATTAACATATATACTAACACACATTGATGGCAAGAGTTTAAGTGTTATAAGCGTACAAACTTTAAGAGATTTATGTATAGTATTTTAAATATCAGGGGTTTAAATGATTAAAAGACGAACTTAAAGGAGTCTAGTTGTAATTTTGTGACCTTATGCCAGAGCCACTCTTTTCTAAGTTGCACTCGCACATGTAGGTGGAGCTTGGATCTTCCTTTCCCTTTCCTAACACTAGCACTAGCACTCAGCGTAAACAATCCTTTTGAGAAAAAAAAAATTGTTTAATTTGAATGTTAACCAGAGTACTTCAAAGCTAAACCTAACTACCAAATGTTTAATTTAATGTAAGGGTGATATTTCAACTAACACTGGTTGGAAGGAAGCAAATCCATTCTAGGGTCGGATCGAGTAACTTAACTGTTGATGACTCGGGTCTGGGTCAAGGTCAAACATACCTAGGGGTGACAATTTTTAACACGACACAATAACCTGACATAAACAGGATACGAATAAATGGGTTTGAGTTGACTATTTTTTGTCATGAACCCATTATATGACACGACCCGCCAACACGAAATAATAAAGGGTCGTGTTCGGGTTCAACCCGCTCTACTCGAAATTTACCCAATTAACCCGTGTATTTAATCGAGTTGACACAAACCCGCTTAACCCGTTTTTCAACTCAAATAACTCGACACTATATAAATGCACTTAATTGTTGGATCTCTAAATATAAATTCATTTCACATCTCAAACCTCACATTAACTCTCTCGCCTCTCCATCCTCCTCATTGTCGGTAACCATCGCGTCCGTCTACCTTTCGTAGGCCCTCACTGACCACCAACCAGACCAGGGTCTCTCTTTCTCTCTCCCTCTCTCTCTCACACACATACACGTAGATTTGTTCATCTGCACGACTGCATCTCTCTCTCTTCCACACACACACAGATCTGCACGACTGTGTCTTAAATCCAATGTGACACGACCCGAACACGACACGATTGCCACTCTACTCGAGAGTTCTATCATTTCGAAACAAAAAGTGAAGATGTTTCCAAATAGCTTGTTGACCACAATTTCTGAGGGTCCCCGCTGATTTCTCAACACAACTCCCCCCTAACAGACCTAGATTACCTTGGGATGCACCATCTACATTCAGCTTCAGAACACCCTCTGGAGGAGGCAACCAACTAACCCAAAATGCTCTAGTTCTTAACTGATAAGAAACCTGAACATTCATGGCTGCCAGCAACTCTTTTCCTCTAAGTGATTCTCCTACCTTTGGTTTAAACAAATAAGCCCACCAAGGATGAAGGAGATAACCTCACTTCTTCAAACATATTTTGGGTTGAGGGTATTATAGTCATTTTTTTGCTGCTGTTAGTCAAATAGAATGGTTGTTAATGACAAGAAAGGTCAGTGTTATTTTTCAAACAAAAGAGAGTCAAATTGTTATTTGATCAAACTTTAAGGGAGATGAATGTAATTTACCCTATTTTTTAACAAAACTTATTTCCACCCTAACCTATAAGCCCCTTGCAATGCTATGCCATTACTGGGTTTGATATCAATTCAGTAAATCATGCACTGCCACAACAAATATATCTCAGGCAAAGACTTGTTTTCCATCTCCTTGGGTTGGGTCAATGAAAAGAAGCGAAACCGTACCCATCCTCCAACACCGTGACATCACTAGGCAAATGCAATGCAGCAAAGATGAGAACCAAAATACAAACGAACAGGTCAGGATGTATATAAACATATCATCCATTTACACAACTACATCAAACATTAGATCCCACCGCCACCAGATATGTTCATATTAAACATATTGTCACATGTCTCGTGAACAATCCACCCAAGCTAAAACATGAATTACTTCCACAATATATGCTTTAACAATGAAATAGGAGTCTTAAGTATTAAACCATGTGAAAAAAAAGAAAGAAAGTATGGAGTCCCGTTCATGATGGTTTTAGTCATTGAACTTCATGCCAACAACACCTAAATGGACTGATGCCAACATCATCAAAGGCCTCTTCTGCTCCACCCGAAAATTTTATCTGTAGATGAAACTCAAAAGCTGATCAGATCATCTTTTGGTGATGATTGTTGTTTTTTTGTATCATGCCCCACTTCAGATGTTCCACCTGCTTTCTTACTGAAGATCATCTCGTCAAGATCATCCATCATGTCATCATTGCTCCCTCACGTGGCTCCACCATGAGAGCTCGGTGGTTTTCTTATCAGGGCCTCTTCTTTGCCTAAACGAGGCGATTCATCAGGCTCAACAGCAATAGATATCATTGCAGGTTCTGGCTCCCGGGGAATCCCTGAGGATTTATTCATTTCTTCGTACTTGGATAGGACTTTCTGAATTTCATCATTCACATTTAAGGCTTCAAAGAGCAAGGCCTCGTTATCCCCAACGGTCACAATGATTCTTTGCACAGTAAATTGGGATTGGTGACACTGTTGTACAAGTGTGGCTATCAAGTCATCCTGCCAAAACAATTCGGAAAGTGTTTAGAAATGTGGAGGAAACATTGACTTGAATATCACAATCTGACCAGTAGCAATACCACCAGCTAGAAAACTCCAAATTTTGAACAGGGGAAAAAAATTATCAAACTTCTGCCCTAATGCATAGCACGGGCTCCAAAATGACTTAGTACAGATGTACAAAATGAAATACAAATAGTAAGCAATAGCCTATGGTCAATTAAGTTAGCCACTAGTCTGGCACTTTCAGGGTTTCAAAAAAATCACGTGTTATACAGAATGGATCACTGAATGAACTTTTTCACAAATGCAACCAACAACTATAGCTCTCCCCGCTGGAAGCACTAAATTCTTTCTCAGGTAAATTCCTGACGAACACATCTGAGAATCCAACTAAAACAATCTCAAAAAAAATGAGTCTGTTTTTTTTTTTTTTTGGCATGGGTGTTTAGCAACATTGGAAAACTAATATACCTAGCATGGGTGTCTAGTGACATTGGAAAACTAATATACATGTAAACAACGATCACAATGGACCCAAAATGCATGTTGGTCGTCACACTGCTACATCCATACCTATATGCAACCACCTCTTCCAAGATGAGTGGGTTATCTTATCATCAATACTCAATAGCATGACGAAGTTGTTTAGAAAGTGGACCATGTCAAATAGATTCTTTAATAGCCTGGTTACTCCATTTCTATGCAGAAGCCAAGAGGTCAAACTATAGACAGTTTTGCCACGCCTCCATTTTCATCTTTCAAAACCAAAAATATGCAAAATCAAACAATATATTATTAGACGACGATTTTTCGAAGCGGTTGCAGACAAAGAAAAGAGTATTATTCAGTTTACATCCATCTCCATCCCCAAATCATTTGCCAATCAACTTCTAGATCTCCTTCATCCACAAGCATGACAGTGGCATTCTTATACGGGTAAATACTATCTTAACAAAAGGAAGTGAAGAACATGGCCGTATTTGGAAACCATAGAAACAATCTTGAAGAATAACTATTACAGCTCCATTGACATAAACAAAATCCCAAACCGTAAAGCTTCAAGGAAATATCATACAATAACGACAAAAAATCCTTTTGTTATACAAGATAAAGAGTTATAAAAATTTCAGTTAAAAACCCATCATTCTCCCAGCTTGGAAGAAATAAATCCTCAGCCATTTTTCCCTTCCCTCGACCTCAGTTTCAATGTTAACATTCTATTTGAATTCATGGCTGCAACCACCGCTAGCTTCACAAAGAAACCTTAAATATAGTCTTTACACTAAACCAATATGCCTCTTTTTTAGGGGTGGCGATAAAACAAGTTCCACAACCCCAACATACCAATACTAAGAAACATCTAATTGTGAGCAACCATTGTGAAAACACCAAAAAATTCAAAACATTGGTACTTACAATATTACAAGATATTAGAAGAGCAGCGACTTTTTCTAGCAGATCAAGTTTTCATCAATAGCACCATGAAGGTGTTGAGATGTTGGACCACTAGAGACAAATCTGTAGACTACCATGGGTTGCTTTAAGCTGAGCAGTCAGTGCACATTTGGGTTATGCCACCAAGTATGGCCTTCGACATTTTGATTTTTCCATGAAAAGGGGCAACCTCTGCTAGTTTCTTAACTTACCCAAATTGTCCACTTTCTCACCAGTTTTCTAGTGCTATCGATAGTGGTAGACATTGCATATCTCCATGTTTGCATTTGCGAAGATACAAAATCATTTGATACATTACTCAAGTAGAAAGTTTCAAACTACGATTTTTCATTTTTTCTAAGCTAGTTGGAGACCAAGAAAGCAATATTAATCCTTGAAATATTGGCAGAATGGGTGTTTTTGCCCCTCAGTTCGGACTTCCCTGGGGTGGGTCAGTGGTAGCAAAAGAGCACATCTTAAATACCATGTAAAAGTGGCACACACAACATTAAAATTCCAATCTAGAGCTCAATCACATTAAATAACCATTGCTCATTGTGAAAATCAGCAAACTAATGTTAATGCAAAAATGCAACGCCATACGTACCACAATTGTTACATAACATTGACTAAAATGAAGAAAGTAAATGTATTTTAGTTGAGCTAGATAACTGGGCCCATTAGACTATCAGAATGTTAAGTTTGGAAAAAACAAGAAAACTAGGAAAGGTCGGTGCCTTATAATTAACCATGCTAATCATGGGGATGCAAGAACTCTAAAAGATGATGCTATTGTGCATTTTACCTAATGTGCAACTCATTACATAAGCTATTATGACTTACTGTCAAGAATAAAAAGTACCTTCAAAGCATCTTGTTGTGGTGAAGATGATATAACAGTGGTAAGAAGCTCAATACTTTTTCATGCCACGTCAAAAGCTTCCTTTGTTTGCTCAGCAGAAAAGGTTTGCACAGGAATCTCATGATTAATTTGTTGGGCAAGACTAACATTTGATTCTGAAGCGGAGACTGAACGAGGAGGAGTAAATATAGGAGCCAAACTCTCATTATCACGACCTGGGAATATGATACCTCTTGATTTCAAGCTCTACAAAAAGAATAAGTAAATAAATAAATGAGTGTCCCTAGAGAAGAAATAAATAATAAATATAACATGAATTACCTACAACTAAGAGCTAACTTAATTAATTTTGGAATTGAAATTAACCATATAGTTGACAGGTCAATTCATACAGTGTAAGTTCTTCAAACCATTACACTTTTATGCAACCTATCTCTATCCAATTGAACCATTCCTTCATCTACTTGAAAATTATCAGCAGTGCCTAAAAGCATTTGGTCAAGTTGTGAGGATTATCAGCAGTGCCTAACAAATAGGAGACAAACTTTTATAGATTATCTGTTCTTATCATGGCCTCAGTCTTGAATTGCAACCAGGAAAAAAAAACTAAAGCAATACAAATAAGTAGTTATGTTCAAGCTGTAGGAAAACCTTGTATGTCTCTTCGTAAACAGGCAAATACCGGAGCTCATTAGAAGACTCCCCCCATGCTTCCATCATCATCAGAGCCTTGTTCCGATTATTAACAACAGTCTGAGGATCATCAATCAGCTTCACCATCACATCAAGCACCCTCTTGGCTGCAACCTCCGAAAATGCTTTCTCACAATTCTTAAAAACAGTCTCAAGCAACACCAAAGCCAAGTACTGAACCCTAGGGCTCTTCAACATGATCCGCTTCTTTATCCCACGTATCAAATCAACACTATTGATCTTGTCCTGATTAATCATGTCACAAAGCTCAAGATTAATCATGTCTCTAATCTGTAATCCCAAATCCCTAATCCCAAATCCCTTCTCCCTTCTCTCTACTCCCTAAGCCCTAATCTCAACCCCTAACTATAAACCGACAACCAAAAAAAAACATAATTAATCTAATAGAAAAATAAACAAAGCACATATAATCAAAGAAATGCTATGCACTAATAGGGTGTGTAAAACATGAAAACAATAACGAAAAATGAAAAACAAATAATGGGATAATGAGAGCGTTGAGAATTGAAAATAATAGAAACAATGATCATAACAAGTAAAAAACACAAGAAGATGTAAAAATAGTCATGTGTAAAACACATTTTACATGTAAAAGAAAGTCAATCAAATTTACACAAATAGATATACTTAACTTTTCGCTCCTAAACTCGGCTTTCAAGTTTATCTCATTCATTCTACTAACAAATGAAATCAAAGTACACATTAGAGTAGTTACGCACATAAAAATAAAATTTCAAAACATAACAAAAACAATTAAAGTAAAAAATAGGATAAGAATGATGAGGAGGTGGAGCAAAAAAATAATAAACCCAAATCCTTAACCCATAATCCATAATGCCCAAGGGCCAGCACATCACCCTTCTCTATATTAACTAAAGTATTTAAGGGTAGGTACATCTCTTAAATTTAGTAGTTTGTTTCATGGGTAGTAAATCCCAGTTCTATCGCTTGGGTTCGAGTTTCACCAGCCATATAATGATTTATTTTCACCCCCATTTTTGGTTCTCCTTTCTTTTCTCTTTTTTTTTTTTTTTTTTTGATTAGTATTGGGATGACCACATCAATTTGCTGCCCCTTATTATTCCATTCGGAACAAAGTTGGAAATTACTAGGGGCCAAGGCCGTTACAGCCATAATCATTTGTTTGATCATCTTCAGACAGTGACTTCAAGCATAAATTTAGTAAGCAGAGTTGCTGCTTTCTGAAAGAGTGGGATAAATAGAATCCACTGATGTTCTCCAGCAAACCACTCTACATGGGCCTCAACAAAGAAAGACTTCTGGTTTTTCTTTTTCTCCCACGGCTTTTCGCAACGAAGCTCAATCATCCACATTTCCTGATACAGCTATATTTAGGGGAATGTTTCAAAGAGCAGATGGTTCAAATATTTTTACACAAAATAATTAATATACAATAAATTTGAAAGACACGATGAAATCCCACTAAAAATGTTTTCTCTGCAGTTAGACTCAACAAAATTGGCATCATACAAAATTTTGTAGAGCAACAAGCCCCACTTCTAACGACCACAAAAAAAAAAAAAAAAAAAGCCCGACTTCTAGGATAAGCATTAGATGGCAACGGATAAATAAACTAACAAATACATTGAATCATTGTTAAAGCATCTGAGATGTGTTATGCCTTAGATGCAATGGCTCAACTATTCAAATAAAATCCACTCCTTTGATTTTCTTATTGGCAACATCTCTGGATTTGTGGGATTTCTGTTTTTTCGAAGAACTCTTCTCTTTTTGCTCTGCATGATCCTGCTCCTGTTCCTGCTCCACCATTGCAGTTTTAGCTAATTGCTCCTCATCTGCATCCTTGGAATGCTTCACAGACTTGTCTTCTATTTCTCTTTCCTCAATTTCTGGTTCAATAACAGACATTCCTGTAAGGGTATAGTCCAACAGGAATGTGCTTCTTTCCAGCCCATCTATCCTACTGAAATGCCTCTGACAATATGGGATAAGACCTTCAAGGAGTTCTCCAATGCCTCGTATCTAAAACAATGCCAAACAAAACAGGAAAGCCATCATTCACATTTTTCTGATAGGAATCATTCACAAGTTAGAGGTTGGATGAATTTCCCAAGTTCATATAATTTTCAGAGTTAAAGTAGCTGGGGGCAAATATATATCTACTGCTTTTCCGTGCACGATCACGTTCTATTTTCCTTTTTTCATTCTTCATTTTTTTTTGGCTTTAAGTCCAACTCATGTGTCAAGACCCTAACAGCGCAAAGAAAAGAGATGCCTACACTTGTCAACAAGCTGGAAGAATCAAGTGCGGTAGTCATGCGACAACTAATTACACTTGATCAGGTAATTTATCCCCAAAAGAAAAATATCTAGATCCCCTGCACATAATTTTGAAAGGAGGTCCCAGCAGAAACATATCAAGTCCCTGTTAAATTATCATAGTGCACATACATGCCCCTAGACATCTTGTATAGTTCAAAGTCACCAAGACAAAAGGTAATATAATGTACTTGTGTGTATATCTGTAGTTTGTGACCTGGAGAAGTCAAAGTAAGTACCTCGATAATCTTTTTTGGAGGAAGCATGTTGAAAACCCGGAAAAGCACAAACTGAGCAATATGGCAGAGGATTGGCTTTGTATTCCATTCTCGAACATATTCCAAAAGTAGACGATATTCCTCTTTGCCAAGAGCATGAAAAGCTTTCTCAATCTGACCTTCAGCATGTCTCTTCCTTCAGAGGATTTGGGTTCAGAGAAGGTAACTGCATGCCGCATAGACGACCCAAGAGAAGGGAGGAAAGATTTTTACCTGCTAATTTCTCCAAATAACTCCAACAGCTTATGAGGCCTGCGTAGCTCAAAGGCAATTTGGACTGCTTTGGTGTAATCTGCATCTGATACAGCATTTTCTAGCTCTTGACCTTTTAAAACACCTTCCTCCTGCATCACCAACACAGCAATTCCATCAGTTAAACTAATAATATCAAACTGGAAAGTAAGAAAGGGCAAAATGAGTACCATAGAATCGTATTTTGGAACGGATGGAAGGGGGATATACATATTTTTTTTGATAGGAAACAAAACTTCCATTAAGTACAATATATAGAGTACATTGTAGTGGGCAAGGTGTCGACCCCATGTGAAGACAACAGAAAAATATATCGGGAAAATTAAGTCAAAAAACACTCGAGAAAAATTAATCTAACTACGGGTTGCTGTCAAATCTAGATTGAGGGCATACAAAGATACGTCCTCAAACTCTTTGCAAGCCCAAAGAAAAGCCAAAAACGTTCCTCTGTACATCTTTCCACAATCTTCTTTATCCTCAAAGATTCAACAACTCCTTTCCTTCCACACCATCCAAAAAATAGCCATAACCCCACACTCCCACAAAATAAAGTTTCTTTTTTTTTTCCAAAGAACCCATAGGATGTCACAAGTAAATCGACACATCCTCTTGGGAAAAACCAAATCAAACTAAACTCCCAAAGGGCTTTTATATCACGTCATCAAGATCATTGAACATTGGAGAAAGAGATGATCCACACTTTCACACAACTTTTGCAGATCACACGCCATTGGGGAGAAAGACAAGAGTTTGGTCTTCTCCTTTGCAAAAAATTTTAGTGTTGAGCTTTCTAGGAGATGCGGTCCATGCAAAAATCTACACCTTGATAGGCACTTTAACCTTTCAAATCATCTTATGAGATTCAAAAACTAGAGAAGATGGATCATCATCAATCAATGCATGGAAGTAAAATTTGCAAGAAAAGTCACTAGATGAATCAAAGACCCACACCCTTTTATCCCTCCTCCTAGGAACAAGTACAACTGAATTGAGCACAGTCAATGAAGAAGAAAATTAAAATATTCCCCAAAACAAGTTCTCTCACCATCCTCCACTCCCACCTTAACATACTCCTTGAAACTATTGAAACCCTATGAAATAAACTTCTGAGGACACCGACAAGAGCCTCTAACCACCACATTTAAATGTCACACATTAAGTGTAAGTCCATATTTGCTCTTGATAACAACATGCTACAAAGACGTGGAAACCTCCGCAACCACTTTCCTAACGAATCAACATTTATCTTTACCAAATTCCGCACCCCAAACTCTCCTCTAATACTAGATTTTGACACCACTTCCCACCTAACAAGATGTTCATTCTTTTCATCCCCGCTCCCTTCCCACAAAAAGTCTCATCTTTTTCAATCAAGCATGCTATCTTTCTAGGGATCTTAAACAAAGACAAATAATAAATAAAAATGGTAGCGAACACCACCTATACCAAAATAAGTCTTCCTCCTTCCCATAAACAAACCCTTTTTTCCCCTTTCAATTTCTTTTGCACCCTCTCAACTACGGGGTTCCAAAAGCCCAAGGACAAAGGATTAACCCCCCAACAGTAGCCCGAGGTACTTATGGGGCCAATCCCCACCTCACAACCTACCCTCCCATTCATCATATCTAACTTTTCATTATGACCATTAAATCATATAATCAAACTCTTTGACATATTGACTCTTAACTCCAACATCAACCTGAAAACATCAAATATATTCACTAAATTCTGAAATCGAACCACATCACCAAATAGGAAAAAAGATAGTATCATTTCCAAACTGTATGCGTGACACCCCAACAAGGTCCCTTCCACTTTATAAGATTATACTCCATAGCCCTATCTACTAAATGACTAAGTTCATCCACCACCAAGGTAAACAAAAATGGTGACAATGGATCCCCTTGCCTAAGAATCCTAGTGATATTAGATCTCCCTCTAGCCTTCTCATTTACCCCTCACCAAGAAATTCATTGCCTCTAAGCACCCCTTAATCCAACTCCTCCATTTAATTCCAAAACCCTTTACTTCAAGAATGAAATCCAAAAAGTCTCAATACACATAATCATATGCTTTTTCAAAATCTATCTTTAAAGCCACACCTTGGTGGAAGGGGGAATATCGGGTCCAATAAATGGAGAGCTTACATTCCAAAAATCTATGGGGTGCAAAATTTTGCACAAGCAGGTGGCCATCACTACACATGCCCGTACCCTTATACATGTACAGGTTAGTTTTGCATGCCAAGGCATTTGACTTGAAGAATTATAGACCGAAGTGTAGTTAAAAACTCCATTTAGGCATCCAAACACCAAATCAATGCCTGGCTAAAACTACTGATGCCCAAACTCCCCATGTGCCATGTGCCATGTGCCAATGCCAATCACATAGCATAATCCTGACAATAAAAAATGAATGTTGACATACTAAGTACAACAATAAATGTAATACAATGGATATTTTACAAAGATTTCTTTCCAAAATATGATTGAAAGAGTCAGTGATAACAACAGAACAGATTTCCTCAGCATAATCGCCGCCAGTTAATATGCAAGGCTTAGCAAAATTCCAAAGCAAAATTACTATTTGTCCCATAAAAGTATCATGGCATTAAACAAATTAAAGATGCCTCACTTCTTTACGAAAAGCTTCATCTTTCTCAGAAGTTGTAGAGTCATGCCATAAATTAATCACTGCATCGGTGCCTCCAGTTGCAAGCATTTCTGTCTACCTCCCTATAGCTAAGGCCCAAATCTGCAGAACAACAAGATCCATTGAGCAAAACAAGAGAAGGACAACTTTTCATCCAAATAAAAATGATAGCAATCACAACAAATGATAAGACTACAGTATCCAAAAACAGAAAACAATTTTCAAATCATAAGACATTTATTAAAACAAGAAACAGGAAAAAAAAAATTCAATAACTAAGTGCTGAAAAGAAAAAAAATAACTAGGCAGTAAAGATATTCCAAGTACTTTGATTATGATGAAAAAATCAAATTAAAAAACAGGAGGAAAGGGATGATGAAAGTAAAGATTTCCCCCCTTTAAACACAAATGACAATGAATAAAAAGTCAGATATGGCAGACAACTCTCCCTCCTATAGAGGGCTCTAGGAGCACAAAAGTGGTAGGCATCATTACTCCCCATTTTCAATGAATGCAAAGATACATAGATATTACTACGAGAGTGCGGCTTTCTATGCAGACAGTGGCGCATCTGTGGAGAACATATACATAATAAGACATGCTGTTGGTCAACCATTAAATTATCAATATGTGGGTATGTGGTAGGTGCATTTACATGAAGACTTGGAAGGACACAGCAGTGTGTAAAAAGACCCAGGAACCAGCCATATGTTAAATACACCAATTTATTATTTGTTGACACTCCAAAAAATTCTCATCTAAACTTGGGAAATTATTTGAGGACTTTGTTCTTCTTGCTGCTACTACGGCCACTATTATAATTAGTATTTCCACACATCCATCCACGTGATGCTAGCTGCCTTAGATCAAAGTTATCAATAATTCCAAAAACCTAAGTATATCGTATAAAATGGTGCAATCCATATGGGGTTGCAACATCCATGTTGCTTTAGCATCATTGCAAAACAATTTAATTTCTAAATAAGTACAAACAAACATAAAATACATACACAATAATGAAATCTGGATACTTATTAGTATACCAAAAAAAACTGTTTGTCATCAAAATCCAGACGTCTACTCTTTTAGGATAAAAAATAGAGATAAGTGAAAAAGGATATGCTAGTATACAATCAACTATAAATAAAAATGACATGCTATTTCAGCACCTTGTCCTCATGTTGATCATATGTTGCAATGCATTCATTAGTTTTAACTGTCCACAGCTTCACCAAACCATCACCACCTAATGGGAATCATTGTGGAGGGGTTAAAACTCAGCAAACTAAAGCATCAGAGTAACAACAAAGCCAGACTTGCAGTTGCAGGCAACATTACCACATGAAACAAACTGAATCCCACGAGTAATGAATGATGCCCTAGTAACACTTGATGTGTGCCCTTCAAATGTCTTTAGACATGAACCATCAGATATAGCCCATATCTTTATTGTCTTATCTCCAGATGCTGTTATAACACATTGATCAACAGGAGAAAACTCTACAGACCAGATCCCCCTTTTGTGTCCTTTAAGTGCCACCAAAAATACTAGATCTGGAAGAGGCCATAAGCATGCAGTGCGGTCCTGATGTGTTGAGAGAGAGAGATTAAATTAGAGGAACTTTAAGAAAGATACCAGCTAAGCCTCAAGAAATCATTCCCTATCTATCCTTGGCATATTCTCTTTATTCAATAGAAAGCCCTCAACCTGAAGTAGAAAAATAGAGAGATTTGAAGCAATACTGTGAGTTACTAACCTGGGAACCACTACATACAAGACTGTCATTTGGTGCAACAGCCAAAGAATTTATATCCTTATCATGGGCTGCTACAACTGCTTTTGCTTTCAAATTAGAAGCTTCTTCCGCATCATCAGCAAGACTATCTAAACTCCACACTTTGAGGGTACGGTCACTAAATAGGACATAACATGACAATTAGCACTCAAACACAAACTAACCCTATACCTTTCTTCTTCTGGATAGATGGTTCACTAAATAATAGTAAAAGAAAGAACTATGTCTAAGTCCATCATCATGAAACACAGTAAAAGTAATACCCAGAATGAGTGGCTGTGGCACGATACAAAAATTACTGAGCTGAATAGTCAACAATGTTCCAATTATCAAGAGACTAAAATAACTTAAAATAAGGAGCTTTCCAAACAATAATGCAGAATCACTGGCAAAACTTTAGATAGGAGAAAAACCAGCCAAAAAAGGTCCCAAAAAATAAAAATCAAACAACAAAAGGAGAGTAACATTTAACAGTTTTCAACATTAAAACAAAAAGTTTCTCACAATTTTAATAAATTTTCCTTCCAAAGTTAAGATTGTGCACGGGCACCCATACATGGGCACACAATGCAATGGCTTGCAAATATGGAACCAGTTTCCAGGCCCTGCTCACAGTATACACGAATGGAGTAGAGAGCAATTTTCGAAGTTTAAAACTAAACCCTCAGTTTTATGAGAGTACTTAATCATTTGAAAAAAAATTATACTATAATAAGTTATTATTCTATAAAGAGGTACAAGCAACATACATATATATTTGTTCCAAGATGTTAAAAATTCCATTTCCTTATTTATAAGTAAAAAGGCTAGAAAAGAACTTTATATTTTGTTGACAATTTTTCTTATGGAAATGTTTTCGTGAGCAGGTGAAACAAATAACCGTTTGGCTTTATATTGCAATTGATATGTATCGAATCACTCTTCCTCACTTGTGCAGTCATAATCCTTCAATATAAATGTAAAACCATCAATTCTCTTAGTTTCTCCACAATTCAAAAAGAGGGAGAGATGAATACTATACCCTAAATGAGTGTTGAGGCCGAAAAAAGGCATTTACATAAATACATATCTGTATACATCTATTTGTGTAACAATGAATAGTGTACCTATCAACCTAAATATCTCCTCTATTTTGTTATTGAAAAGAAAGAAGAATGGCTCACGCAATTTTGAGGTACATAAAACTTCGAACTGCGTACACAACACCGCGAAGAAATTAACCATACTGCATATCTTTTATCATCTCCACAAAAGAACCCCAAAATCTCAAATGTTTCTGAATGATTTTTTATCAACTCCATAAGAGCACCCTAAAACCTCAAAAAATAATTAAAAAAAAATCTAGATCCAACGACAAAGACCAAAATCCATGTGTATCATAGTAAGGGCTTCAATAGAGATTCATGAGTAAAGGCCACCTCAAATGCAGAAATTTCTAGAGTAATCACTTACCTACTACCACTAACAAAGAAGTTCCGCTTGCTCTTTGAAAAAGCAATAGCTCCGTTATGACCTATGCCAACCCCAATGCAACTTCTGCTCTCGGAGTCCCATAACCTAACCTATGAAGAGAAAGGAATTAGAGAAGCAAACATGAACCCTATTAAAGCAAAATATAGATAAACAGCTAGGCACAACACCAAGAATACACAATGACAACGGTACATAAGCACAATCAATGTCAAATTAAAAAATGAGGAAAAAATTGGTGACAACTCCAATCAAAACATACAACGCAGCTCCGCCTTGAATGTGGAAGAAAACTTACACTATTGTCTTTGCTTCCTGTCGCAATAAGTGTTCCTCCAGATCTTGTTACGCATGTATCAAGGCATAGAACAATCACGGTATGACCTGCCAATACATAGGAACATGACATGGATGCAAGATCATACACGCGTACCTGCATATATGTACAAACCAAATCAGGGACTAAAATCTGACATCTGGTATCGCATTCCATCAAGATAGACACACACAATGAAAATAATTTAATATTGAAAATATTTGGGGTTTAGATGTTTATACAACTCAACTCCATAGAGCCTTTATCCCAACTATTAGGGGTTGACTAGGTTTAGATGTCTATAACAAGAAGCTAATGTATAGTGATTGTGTAAGGTTGCTCATGCCTTATTTATTGTACCTGAAGTAGGTTCAACATGATCTTCTTTTCTAGATTTCATAGGCTTCCAACATACTGTTGAGGAACATTCATTGGATTTCATGCCAAACACGTTTGGACACATGAAAAAAGTGTTCATAATTCTTTCAAAAATTTCAGACCCATTGGGACATGTTGAAAAATGGGACACATATTGGAACTTTGTAAAAGACACATTCAGCACATGCTGCATCTTTGTATTGGAAAATTTTGGAAGTCAAACCCATATATTGAATACAATAAACAAAAGATAAATAGAATCAGCTACCACCATTAGATCTTAAAAAAAGTAAAGATTAGCCACAGCCAAGACATCCAACCACCCCTGCTGGATCTCACGGTCTCCAGTGGTTGCTAACAACATACTTATCATTCTGAAAACATTTATTCCCCTTCGTTAAACTTCTGGCAAGTTGGAACATCCTTAATCTTAAAAAAACAATGTCACGTCCGTCCAATGTTAAAAATAAAATGGTCCCTCTAACTGAGCATGCACTCATAAGGCTACTTGGAACACAATGAATCATGTACCATTTAATTATACATTTATCCAGAATTCAACACATTGATCCAGTGTTTATAGTTATGCTAAGAGATCAATAGAGAGTAAACACCTGTGCAATGATGCGATTTCCAGCCAAGAGTTTAGATTCTCGACTTGACACCGCTGTAATACCACGGTATAAGCAGTCGAAATGCACCTATAATGACAGACGCCATAGAAAGCTGTAAGTAGCAAAACCAATGCATGAAAACACACAATCACTAGATTACATGGCACCATCAAACCTGCACTGTTGATCCTTTTTAAGCTACAGGGCCCTTTCCCTCAACAACATCATAGTATTTCAGTCCATCACCTACTAGGAAAACAAGACCAATTCGTAAAGGATAATAAGCAAAGAAGAGTGGAGACGTCTCTTAACATTGTTTGACAATGTTCATAACTTTGGCTTGGGAATCGAGTAGTTAGAATTAATTGCATATGGAATAATGCACAGTACTCTTCTATCTAGTCAATTTCACCTGATAAAAACTCTGCATGTGTATCAACCATATGCAATTTTTGCAAAATCACTGTAGAAGTGACTCCTCAAGGACAAAGTGGGCACCAGCATTTTGTAAAATGCTAGGAAAAAACTTTCCAAATATTGATGGAGCTATACACTCAATCGAGATGCTAAAGCACAATATTTTCACTTAATTATAGGTCATATGCAACAAAATCTTTACTTAGCAAGCTCATTAATAGACAATTCAAGTTGCTTTTGTAAAGATTTCTTCGGTGAAGATGCTTCTACGGTCTTTTTTTTCTAACAATTGTTGATGAAGTAAATAGATTGAATAGATAATCATAGTTGTAAGCGATAGCACATTCAAAAAATCTCTGTCAAATTGCACATCCATTCACTTAGAATCAGGTTAAGCATGTCAGCTCACAGCATACGTAGTCAAACTACTAAGAGTCAGCATGCATCATAAAGAGGGCATCAATCACATGAGAGGGAGTTGGTTTTGTAAAATGCATCTCTTTTGAAGCACTTGGCATCATGCACTCCTCCTTACCCACCTATCAATGTATTTCCAACAGCCAAGGTAGCTGTTATTATGATAATTTCCCCTTTTTTGGCTGGCGAGGGTGTCTAGATACCTTAAGAATATTCAAATAGTCTATCGGGTATAGCACAACTGGTTTTATTAAACCCCAAAAGCAATTGATTTCATGACTTACCAACCCTATAACTTCTAGAATTGAACAACTAGAGATATTTGCAATAACATATTGGAGGTTTAACTGCAGTTCCTAGGTTCCATGACAGTTTCATCCTCAGGGAAGGAAAATTTGATACTCCACCAGGATTTGGCACCCGAGGATGCTTACAGTGCTTAGCTCTGTCATGCACCCCAGCATGGCTGTTCGAGTGTGTGAATTCACCCTGTTCAAAAGAGACCAACATATGCTGTCCATCATTCTCCCAATAAGGCAGGTTCTTTTGGTGTGCGGGTTTGGACTACTGGATCTATCATGGGTGTTACATGCGTCTACTCACTCAAAGTAAGCTGTCTCTCTCTCTTCAGCAATATAGTTCCAAGGAAAGGAATTAGGGTTTCAATCTAGACATAATAGTTCTCGTGAGCAAGAAATTTCTAAGCAGGATCACTCCTATGCGATTGTAATTGTTTGAAAGTGATAGCAAGCAATTGCTTAAAATTCTTGAATTCATTGCACATTGCTTGTAAAATCCTAACATATGAACATATGACAAATCCGATGGTAGATGTAAGGTGGGTTCCCTTTGCATTAACAAACATTTATCAGAAAAAAACAAGAAATTGAAGAAATCCAAGAGACATCACCCCAAGAACATGAACAGAGAATGACAATGATGAAAAAAATAATGCCCAACAAAGCAGAGTTAAACAAGAGCAAGTATAAAGTAAAGAGTGACTAACAGCTGGTGAGGTAGTCCTCAAGAGAGATGACCTTTTTGTTGCCTTCTTGAGGTCAAGGGTTTAAGTCTCCCTTCCCCCTCTCCTCTCAAAAAAAAAAAATGATGGCAGGGGTAGTGAAACGAAGCCCAAAGGAAGCACAGAGATGAGAATTGCACACCTTCTCGATAAGGGTGGTCTTGGTAAAACGACTTGCTGCTTTGTATGCTGCTGTGTTTGATTTTTGAAGGTGGGTCTTGAACAACAATGTAGAATATTATCAACGCTGAATCTCGCAAATCTCTGTAATGAAGCCATGGCCATTGGAGCCCAAAAAACCAAAAGATTATAATAAAGCCGCCATCTTTATGAGAAGTCTCTATCCACTCCTGTTGGTGATTGCCATGTGCACCCTCCAAATGGAACCGATAAATAAGAGTCGAAATGCGCCTAAAAATAAAATCATAGAAATACCTAAAAATAATAATCGCCATTGCCGGGGACCGAACTAGGGACGACCAGGTGACATGCGGAAACTTACCACTAAACTAAAATGACATCGTTTTTAAAATACCTGTTGAATTTTTTATTAAACTTTTTCAATAAACCACCCAACTTATGGAACACTAAACTCACAAAATCCTACTAGGGTAGGGTTTCTGCAAATACTCTTCATCTTATTAAAAAAAAATCCTTGCAGGAGGATAGATTTCAATGTGATGTGTAACAGTGGTGTTGAAAAATTAGTGGCCCAGCTATCATTAATGGAAGTGGATGATGCGCCAGTGCATTGCTTGGTTAGATGCAGTAGAAAAGTAAGAGCTGCGCAAGATGAGTAAATAAAACAAAATTATTTCAATCAGGACAAGCAAAGGCGCAAAGGCCATAAAAAAGATGAGAATCAGCTGCAATTCCAGCTGGAGAACCATTAAAACCAGCTGAAAGTTCAGCTGAAACCAGAAGAGACAATCCATAGAGCCCCAGCAGAGAGAAGGTGAGGAGACCAGCTGCAGCTGAACCAGCTTGGGCAAGCAGGCAGGCTCAATAAAGACCTAAATAGCTGCATAAGACCCGCTGGAAATCCAGCTGAGAGTCCAGCTGAACACCATGAGCAACCGTATGAAAGCAGCTGAAGGAACCAAAACATAACTGCGCCAGCTGAAAACGAGGAGAGCAGCAGCTGAAAGAGATCCATAACCAGCTGACAGACGCAAATCCATGAGAAGCTGAAACCAGCTGGGAAGGCAGCATGATCACGGCAGAAAAACAACTGTAGCAGGAGCCAGGCAGTTCACGTGAACAGTGCCCAGCTACTGTGGCAGCCTGCAATGAAGGCCAGGCAGCAGACCAAGAACCAGCAGACGCCATAAGAAAAGACAGCTGGGGGAGACCAGCTGAAAAACCAGGTAACTGAAGAGTGAGGGCCAGCAGCAGCATTAAACAAGCTGTGCACATGAACAGTGCACGTGAACAGCCCAAAACCAGCAAGGCGCAGGAGACCCCCAGCAACATGAACCAGCCCAAAGCAAAAGGACCCCAGAACCAGCCCAACCAACAGCTATTAACCATGATCATCATTTATCAGAGCACACCCAGTGCACAGAACAGGCAACTGCTCCTGTCTCCCATTCAAGCGCACGTCAACAGTATCAAGCTGCCTGCAATTGCTATCAACCAAGATCATTTTTCGTCTCAATGTAGACAAAGAAAGTTGATCAGGATGCAACCTCATCATCCCAGCTATAGGCAGCGAATCAGTACCCAAAAATTCAAAACAGCAAGCTTCGTTGACAGCATAAGAAGCCAGAAAATCTGCAAAACCGTTAGCTTCCCTGAAAATGTGAATAACCTTGATATTAAATCTACGCAAAATTCCACAAATATCATCAATAAACTGTTTACATTTCCAAGGAACCTCGACCTTCCCCAATACCATTCCAACAAGCACCTGTGAATCCGATTCAATAAGAAGTTGATAATTCATTAAATAGCCATGTGTAAAACACATCTCACATGTAAAAGAAAGTCAATCAAATTTGCACAAATAGATATACTTATCTTTTCGCTAAACTCTACTTTCAAACTTATCTCGTCCATTCCACTAACAACTGAAATCAAAGTACACATTAGATTAGTTACGCACATAAAAATGAAAATTCAAAACATAAAAACAATAAAAGAAAAAAATAAAATAAGAATGATGAAGAGATGGAGCATAAGAAGCAAAACAACAATAAACCCAAATCCTTAACCCTTAATCGCTAATCCCTAATCCCTAATCCCTAATCTCTAAAGTCATAATACCTAATCTCTAATTCCTAATCCCAAATCCCTACTCTCTAAGTCCTAATCCCAAACCCCTAACTATAAACCAACAACACAAAAAAAGGAAATAAAACATAATTAATCTAACAGAAAAGTAAACAAAGCACATATAACCAAAAAAATGCTATGCAATTATAGGTTGTGTAAAACATGAAAACAATAACGAAAAATGAAAAGCAAACAGTGGGATAATGAGAGTGTTGTGAATTAAAAATAATAGAAACAATGATCATAAAAAGTAAGAAACACAAGAAGATGTAGAAATAGTCATGTGTAAAACACATTTCACATGTAAAAGAAAGTCAATCAAATTTGCACAAATAGATATACTTAACTTTTTGCCCCTAAATACCGTTTTCAAGCTTATCTCGTCTATTCCACTAAGAACTGAAATCAAAGTACACATTATATTAGTTACGCACATAAAAATGAAAATTCAAAACATAACAAAAACAATAAAAGAAAAAAATAAGATAAGAATGATGAGGAGGTGGAGCAAAAGAACAATAAACCCAAATCCCTAACTCTTATCCCTTAATCCGTAATCTCTAATCTCTAAAGCCATAATCCCTAATCCCTAATCCATAATTCCTAATCCCAAATCTCTACTCCCTAAGTCCTAATCCCCAACCCCTAACTATAAACCGACAATCCAAAAAAAAGAAACAAAACATAATTAATTTAATAGAAAAGCAAACAAAGCACATATAACCAAAGAACTGCTATGCAATTATAGGTTGTGTAAAACATAAAAACAATAGTGAAAAAAGAAAAGCAAACAGTGAGATAATGAGAATGTTGGGAGTTAAAAATAATAGAAACAACGATCATAACAAGGAACACAAGAAGACGTAAAAATAGTCATGTCTAAAACACATTTCACATCTAAAAGAAAGTCAATCAAATTTGCACAAATAGATATATTTATTTTTTCGCTACTAAACTCCGCTTTCAAGCTTATCCCGTCTATTCCACTAACAACAGAAATCAAAGTACACATTAGATTAGTTACGCACATAAAAATAAAAATCCAAAACATAACAAAAACAATAAAAGAAACAAATAGGATAAGAATGATGAGGAGGTGGAGCAAAAGAACAATAAACCCAAATCCCTAACCCCTAATCTCTAAAGGCTTAATCCCTAATCCCTAATCCCAAATCCCTACACCCTATGCCCTAACTATAAATCAAATATCCAAAAAAAGGAAATAAAACATAAATAATCAAACAAAAAAGCAAACAAAGCACATATAATTAAAGAAATGTTATGCAATTATAGGTTGGGTAAAACATGAAACAATAACAAAAAATAAAAAGCAAACAGTGGCATAATGAGAGTGTTGTGAATTAAAAATAATAGAAACAATGATCATAAAAAGTAAGAAACACAAGAAGATGTAGAAATAATCATGTGTAAAACACATTTCACATGTAAAAGAAAGCCAATCAAATTTGCACAAATAGATATACTTAACTTTTTGCCCCTAAATACCGTTTTCAAGCTTATCTCGTCTATTCCACTAAGAACTGAAATCAAAGTACACATTATATTAGTTACGCACATAAAAATGAAAATTCAAACATAACAAAAACAATAAAATAAAAAAATAGGATAAGAATGATGAGCAGGTAGAGCAAAAGAACAAAAAACCCAAATCCCTAACCCCTTATACCTAATTCCTAATCCCTAATCCCTAATCCCTAATCGCTAATCTCTAAAGCCCTAATCCTTAATCCCTAATCCCTAATCCCAAATCCCTACTCCCTAAACCCTAATCCCGAATACCAAATCCCTACTCCATAAGTCTTAATCCCCAACCCCTAGTTATAAACCAACAACCCATAAAAAGCAAATAAAACATAATTAATTTAATAGAAAAGCAAACAAAGCACATATAACCAAAGAAATGCTATGCAATTATAGGTTGTGTAAAACATGAAAACAATAACGAAAAATGAAAAGCAAACAGTGGGATAATGAGAGTGTAGAAAATTGAAAATAACAGAAACAATGATCATAACAAGAAACACAAGAAGATGTAGAAATAGTCATGTGTAAAACACATTTCACATGTAAAAGAAAGTCAATTAAATTTACACAAATAAATATACTTATCTTTTCGCTCCTAACTCCGCATTCTAGCTTATCTCGTCCATTTTACTAACAACTGAAATCAAAGTACACAATTGATTAGTTACGCACATCAAAATGAAAATTCAAAACATAAAAACAATAAAAGAAAAAAATAGAATAAGATTGATGAGGAGGTGGAGCATAAGAAACAAAACAACATTAAACCCAAATCCCGAACCCTTAATCCCAAATCCCTCATCCCTAATCCCTAATCCCAAATCTCTAATCTCTAAAGCCCTAATCCCAAATCCCTAATCCCAAATCCCTACTCTCTAAGCACTAATTCCAAATCCCTACTCCCTAAGTCCTAATTCCCAACCCCTAACTATAAACTGACAACCCAAAAAAAGAAAATAAAATATAATTAATCTAACAGAAAAGCAAACAATGCACATACAACCAAAGAAATGCTATGCAATTATAAGTTGTGTAAAACATGAAAATAATAACGAAAAATGAAAAGCAAACAGTGGGATAATGAGAGTGTTGTGAATTGAAAATAATAAAAACAATGATCATAACAAATAAGAAACACAAGAAGATGTAGAAATAGTCATGTGTAAAACACATTTCACATGTAAAAGAAAGCCAATTAAATTTGCACAAATAGATATGCTTAACTTTTCGCCCCTAAACACCGCTTTCAGGCCTATCTCGTTCATTCCACTAACAACAGAAATCAAAGTATACATTAGATTAGTTAAGCACATAAAAATGAAAATTCAACACATAAAAACAATAATAAAAAAAAATAGGATAAGAATGATGAGGAGGTGGAGTAAAAAAAGCAAAAAAAAAACAAACCCAAATCTCTAAACCCTAATCCCTAATCCCTAATCTCTAATTTCTAAATCCCGAATCCCTAATCTCAAATCCCTAATCTCTAATTTATAAACCGACAACCGAAAAAAAAGAAATAAAACATAATTAATTTAACAGAAAAGCAAACAAAGCACATATAACCAAAGAACTGCTATGTAATTATAGGTTGCGTAAAACATGAAAACAATAACGAAAAATAAAAAGCAAATAGTGGGATAATAAGAGTGATGGGAGTTAAAAATAATAGAAACATTGATCATAACAAGTAAGAAACACAAGAAGATGTAGAAATAGTCATGTCTAAAACACATTTTACATGTAAAAGAAACTCAATCAAATTTGCACAAATAGATATACTTGTCTTTTCACTTCTAAACTCCGCTTTCAAGCTTATCTCGTCCATTCCATAAACAACTAAAATCAAAGTACACATAAGCTTAATTACGCACATAAAAATAACAATTCAAAATATAACAAAAATATTAAAAAAAAAAAAATAAGATAAGAATGATGAGGAGGTGGAGCAAAAGAACAATAAACCCAAATCCCTAATCCATAACCCATAACCCCTAATCCCTAATCCCTAATCCATAATCCCTAATCCCTAATCCCTAATTTCTAAAGCCCTAATCCCTAATTCCTAATTCCTAATCCCAAATCCCTACTCCCTACTCCCTAACTATAAACCATATACCCAAAACAAGGAAATAAAACATAATTAATCTAATAGAAAAACAAACAAAACACATATAACCAAAGAAAAATGCTACGTAATTATAGGCTGTGTAAAACATGAAAACAATAACGAAAAATGAAAAGCAAACAGTGGAATAACAAGAGTGTTGGGAATAGAAAATAATAGAACAATGATCATAACAAGTAAGAAACACAAGAAGATGTAGAAATAGTCATGTATAAAACACATTTCACATGTAAAAAAATTCAATTAAATTTGCACAAATAGATATGCTTATCTTTTCGCTCCTAAACTCTGCTTTCAATCTTATCTCGTCCATCCAACTAACAATTGAAATCAAAGTACACATTAGATGAGTTACGCACATAAAAATAAAATTCCATAACATAAAAACAATAAAAGAAAAAAATAGAATAACAATAATAAGGAGGTGGTGGAGCATAACAAGCAAAAGAACAAAAAACTCAAATCTCTAACCCCTAATCCCTAATCTCTAATCTCTAAAGCCTTAATCCCTAATCCCTAATTCCTAATCTCTTATCCCTACTCCCTAAGCCCTAATCCCAAATCTGTACTCCCCAAGTCCTAATCCCCAACCCCTAACTATAAACCGACAACTTAAAAAAAGGAAATAAAACATAATTAATCTAACAGAAAAGCAAACAAAGCACATATAACCAAAAAAATACTATGCAATTATAGGTTGTGCAAAACGTGAAAACAATAACAAAAAATGAAAGGCAAACAGTGGGATAATTAGAGTGTTGCGAATTGAAAATAATAGAAACAATCATCATAACAAGTAAGAAACACAAAAAGATATAGAAATAATAATTTGTAAGCACACATTTCACATGTAAAAGAACGCCAATCAAATTTGCACAAATAGATATACTTAACTTTTCGCTCCTAAACTCCGCTTTCAAGCTTATCTTGTCCATTCCACAAACAACTGAAATCAAAGTACACATTAAATTAGTTACGCACATAAAAATAAAAATCCAAAACATAAAAAAAATAAAAGTAACAAATAGGATAAGAATGATGAGGTGGAGCAAAACAAGCAAAAAAATAATAAACCCATATCCCTAACCCGTAATCTGTAATCCGCAATCCGTAATCCCTAATCCCTAATCCCTAACCCTTAATTTATAAAGCCCTAATTCCTAATCTCTAATCCCAAATCCCTACTCCATAAGCCCTAATCCCCAACCTCTATTTATAAACCGACAACCCAAAAAAAGAAAATAAAACACAATTAATCTAATACAAAAACAAACAAATCACATGAAATCAAAGAAATGCTATACAATTATAGGTTGTGTAAAACATGAAAAAAATAACAAAAAATAAAAAGCAAATAGTGGGATAATGAGAGTGTTGGGAATTGAAAATACTAGAAACAATGATCATAACAAGTAAGGAACACAAGAAGATGTACAAATAATTAGGAATAAAACACACTTAACATGTAAAAAAAATCCAATCAAATTTGCACAAATAAATATACTTATGTTTTCGATCCTAAACTCCGCTTTCAAGCATATGTCGTCCATTCCGCTAACAACTGAAATCAAAGTACACATTAGAATAGTTATGCACATAAAAATGAAAATCAAAAACATAAAAAGAAAAAAATAGAATAAGAATGATGAGGAGGTGGAGCATAAGAAGCAAAAGAACAATAAACCCAAATCTCTAACCCCTAAACCCTAATTCCTAATCTCTAAAGCCCAAATCCTTAATCCCTAATTCTTAATCCCAAATCCTTACTCCCTAAGTCCTAATTCCCAACACGTAACTATAAACCGACAACCCAAAAAAAGAAAATAAAACATAATTAACCTAACAGAAAAGCAAACAAAGCAAATATAACCAAAGAAATGCTATGCAATTATAGGTTGTGTAAAACATGAAAACAATAACAAAAAATGAAAAGCAAACAGTGGGACAATGAGAGTGTTGGGAATTGAAAATAATAGAAACAACGATCATTACAAGTAAGAAACACAAGATGTAGAAATAGTAATGTATAAAACACATTTTATATGTAAAAGAAAGCCAATCAAATTTGCACAAATAGATGTACTTACCTTTTCGCCCCCTAAACTCCGCTTTCAAGCATATCTAGTCCATTCCACTAACAACTGAAATCAAAGTACACATTAGATTAGTTACGCACATGAAAATAAAAACTCAAAACATAACCAAAAAAATTAAAGTAACAAATAAGATAAGAATGATGAGGAAGTGGAGCAAAACAAGCAAAAGAACAATAAATCTATATCCCTAACCCCTAATCCGTAATTCGTAATCCCTAATCCCTAACCCCTAATCCCTAATCCCTAATCCATAATCCCTAATCCCAAATCCCTACTCCATAAGCCCTAATCCCCAACCTCTATCTATAAACCGACATCCCAAAAAAAAGAAATAAAACATAATTAATCTAATACAAAAGTAAACAAACCACATGCAATCAAAGAAATGCTATGCAATTATAGGTTGTGTAAAACATGAAAACAATAACAAAAAATAAAAAACAATCCGTGGCATAATGAGAGTGTTGGGAATTGAAAATAATAGAAACAATGATCATAACATGTAAAACACAAGAAGATGTACAAATAGTCAGGTGTAAAACACATTTCACATGTAAAAGAAATCCAATTAAATTTGCATAAATAGATATACTTACCTTTTCGATCATAAACTCCGCTTTCAAACTTATCTCATCCATTCCACTGGTAACAGAAATCAAAGTACACATTAGATTAGTTACGCACATAAAAATAAAAATCCAAAACATAACAAAAATAATAAAAATAACAAATAGGATAAGAATGATGAGAAGGTGGAGCAAAAGAACAATAAACCCAAATCCCTTATTCCTAATTCTTAATCCGTAATCCCGAATCCCTAAAGGCCTAATCCCTAATCCCTAATCCCTAATCTCAAATCCCTACTCCCCTGAGCCCTAACAATAAACCAAATACCTAAAAAAAGGAAAGAAAACATAATTACTCTAATCAAAAAACAAACAAAGCACATGTAATCAAAGAAATGCTATGCAATTATAGGTTGTGGAAAACATGAAAACAATAACGAAAAATGAAAAACAAATAGTGGGATAATGAAAGTGTTGCGAATTGAAAATAAAAGAAACAATGATCACAACAAGTAAGAAGCACAAGAAGATTTAGAAATAGTCATGTGTAAAACATATTTCACATGTAAAAGAAAGCCAATCAAATTTGCACAAATAGATATACTTAACTTTTCGCCCCTAAACTCCACTTTCAAGCTTATCTTGTCCATTCCATAAACAACAGAAATCAAAGTACACATTAGATTAGTTACGCACATAAAAATAAAAATTCAAAACATAACAAAAAATAAAAGTAACAAATAGGATAAGAATGATGAAGAGGTGGAGCAAAACAAGTAAAAGAACAATAAACCCATATCACTAACCCTTAATCCGTAATCCGTAATAAGTAATCCCTAACCCCACTCCCCTAATCCCTAATCTCTAAAGCCCTAACCCCTAATCCCTAATCCCAAATCCCTACTCCCTAAGCCCTAATCCCCAACCTTTATCTATAAATCGACAACCCAAAAAAAATAAATAAAGCATAACTAATCTAATACAAAAGCAAACAAATCTCAAGTAATCAAACAAATGCTATACAATTATAGGTTGTGTTAAACATGAAAATAATAACGAAAAATAAAAAACAAGCAGTGGGATAATGAGAGTGTTGGTAATTGAAAATAATAGAAACAATGATCATAACAAGTAAAAACACAATGTACAAATAGTCAGGTGTAAAACACATTTCACATGTAAAGGAAATCCAATCATATTTGCACAAATAGATATACTTATCTTTACGATCCTAAACTCCGCTTTCAAACTTATCTCGTCAATTCCACTAACAACTGAAATCAAAGTACACATTAGATTAGTTACGCACATAAAAATTAAAATCCAAAACATAAAAAGAAAAAAAGAAAAAAATAGAATAAGAATGATGACGAGGTGGAGCATAAGCAAAAGAACAATAAACCCAAATCTCTAACCCCTAAACTCAAATCTCAAATCTCTAATCTCTAAAGCCATAATCCTTAATCCCTAATTCCTAATCCCAAATCCCTACTCCCTAAGTCCTAATCCCCAACGTCTAACTATAAACTGACAACACAAAAAAACAGGAAATAAAACCTAATTAATCTAACAGAAAAGCAAACAAAGCACATATAACTAAAGAAATACTATGCAATTATAGGTTGTGTAAAGCATGAAAACAATAACGAAAAATGAAAAGCAAACAATGGGACAATGAGAGTGTTGCGAATTGAAAATAATAGAAACAATGATCATTATAAGTAAGAAACACAAGAAAATGTTGAAATAGTCATGTGTAAAACACATTTCACATGTAAAAGAAAGTCAATCAAATTTGCACATATAGATATACTTAACTTTTCGCCCATAAACTCCGCTTTCAAGCTTATCTCGTCCATTCCACTAACAACTGAAATAAAAATACACATTAGATTAGTTACGCACATAAAAATAAAAATTCACAACATAACAAAAAAAATAAAAGCAACAAATAGGATAAGAATAATGAGGAGGTGGAGCAAAACAAGCAAAAGAACAATAAACCCATATCCCTAACCCCTAATCCATAATCCGCAATCCGTAATCCCAAATTCCTAATCCCTAATCCCTAATCCCTAATCCCTAACTCCTAATTCCTAATTTCAAAAGCCCTAATCCCTAATCCCTAAGCATAAATCCCTACTCCAAAAGCCCAAATCCCCAACCTTTATCTATAAACCGACAACCCAAAAAAGGAAATAAAACATAAATAACCTAATACAAAAACAAACAAATCACATGTAATCAAAGAAATGCTATGCAAATATAGGTTGTGTAAAGCATGAAAACAATAACGAAAAATAAAAAGCAAACACTAGGATAATAAGAGTGTTGGGAATTGAAAATAATAGAAACAATGATCATAACAAGTAAAAAACACAAGAAGATGTACAAATAGTTAGGTGTAAAACACATTTCACATGTAAAAGAAATCCAATCAAATTTGCATAAATAGATATACTTATCTTTTCGATCCTAAACTCCGCTTTCAAGCTTATCTCATCCATTCCACTTACAACTGAAATCAAAGTACAAATTAGATTTGTTACGCACATAAAAATAAAAATCCAAAACATAACAAAAATAGTAAAAATAACAAATACGAAAAGAATGATGAGAAGGTGGAGCAAAACAAGCAAAAGAACAATAAACTCATATCTCTAACCCCTAACCCCTAATCCGTAATCCGTAATCGACAATCCCTCATCCCTAACCCCTAATCCTTAATCTCTAAAGCCCTAATCCCTAATCTCAAATCTCTACTCCCTAAGCCCTAATCCCCAACCTCAATCTATAAACCGACAACCGAAAAAAAGAAATAAAACATAATTAATCTAATACAAAAACAAATAAATCACATGTAATCAAAGAAATGCTATGCAATTATAGGTTGTGTAAAACATGAAAACAATAAGGAAAATTAAAAACCAAACAGTGAGATAATGAGAGTGTTGGGAATTGAAAATAATAGAATTAATGATCATTAGAAATAAGAAACACAAGAAGATGTACAAATAGTCAGGTGTAAAACACATTTCACATTTAAAAAAATCCAATCAAATTTGCACAAATAGATATACTTATCTTTTCGATCCTAAACTCCGATTTCAAGCTTATCTCGTCCATTCCACTAATAACTGAAATCAAAGAACACATTAGATTAGTTACGCAAATAAAAATGAAAATCCAAAACATAAAAATAAAAAAATAAAAAATAGAATAAGAATGATGAGGAGGTGGAGCATACGAAATAAAAGAACAATAAACACAAATCTCTAACCCCTAAACCCTAAACCCTAATCCCTAATCCCTAATCCCTAATCCCTAATCTCTAAAGCCCAATTCCTTAATCCCTAATTCATAATCTCAAATCCCTACTCCTTAAGTCCCAATCCACAACACCTAACTATAAACCGACAACCCAAAAAAATGAAATAAAACATAATTAATCTAACAAAAAAGCAACAAAGCACATATAACGAAAGAAATGCTATGCAATTATAGGTTGTGTAAAAAATAAAAACAATAACGAAAAATGAAAAATGAAAAGCAAACAGTGGCACAATGAGAGTGTTGGGAATTGAAAATAATAGAAACAACAATCATTACAAGTAAGAAACACAAGATGTAGAAATAGTCATGTGTAAAACACATTTCACATGTAAAAGAAAGCCAATCAAATTTGCACAAATAGATATACTTAGCATTTCGCCCCTAAACTCCGCTTTTAAGCTTATCTCGTCCAATCCATTAACAACTGAAATCAAAGTACACATTAAATTAGTGACGGACATAAAATAAAAATACAAAACATAACAAAAAAAATAAAAGTAACAAATAGGATAAGAATGATGAGGAGGTGGAGCACAACAAGCAAAAAAATAATAAACCCATATCCCTAATCCCTAATCCCTAATCCCTACTTCCTAAGCCCTTATCCTCAACCTCTATCTATAAACCGACAACCCAAAAAAAGGAAATAAAACACAATTAATCTAATACAAAAGCAAACAAATCACATATAATCAAAGAAATGCTACGCAATTATAGGTTGTGTAAAACCTGAAAACAATAACGAAAAATAAAAAGCAAACAGTGGGATAATGAGAGTGTTGGGAATTAAAAATAATAGAAACAATGATCATAACAAGTAAGAAACACAAGAAGATATACAAATAGTCAGCTATAAAACACATTTCACATGTAAAGGAAATCCAATCATATTTGCATAAATAGATATACTTATCTTTACGATCCTAAACTCCGCTTTGAAGATTACCTCGTCCATTCCACTAACAACTGAAATCAAAGTACACATTAGATTAGTTACGCACATAAAAATGAAAATTCAAAACATAAAAAGAAAAAAATAGAATAAGAATGATGAGGAGATGGAGCATAAGAAGCAAAAGAACAATAAACTCAAATCTTTAACCCCTAAACCCTAATCCCTAATCCCTAATCTCTAAAGCCCAATTCCTTAATTCCTAATTCCTAATCCTAAATCCCTACTCCCTAAGTCGTAATCACAACCCCTAACTATAAACCGACAACCCCAAAAAAGGAAATAAAACCTAATTAATCTAATAGAAAAGCAAACAAAACACATATAACCAAAGAAATACTATGCAATTATAGGTTGTGTAAAACATGAAAACAATAACGAAAAATGAAATGTAAACAGTGTGACAATAAGAGTGTTGGGAATTGAAAATAATAGAAACAATGATCATTACAAGTAAGAAACACAAGAAGATGTAGAAATAGTCATGTGTAAAACGCATTTCACATTTAAAAGAAAGCCAATCAAATTTGCACAAATAGATATACTTAACTTTTCACCCCTAAACTCCGCTTTCAAGCCTATCTCGTCCATTCCACTAACAACTGAAATCAAAGTATACATTAGATTAGTTACGCATATAAAAATAAAAATCCAAAACGTAACAAAAACAATAAAAGTAACAAATGAGATAAGAATGATGACAAGATGGAGCAAAAAAACAATAAACTCAAATCCCTAACCCCTAATCCGTAATCCGTAATCCGTAATCCGTAATCTCTAAAGGCCTAATCCTACTCCCTATACCCTAACTATAAATCAAATATCCAAAAAAAGAAAATAAAACGTAAAAAATCTAATAGATAAACAAACAATGTACATATAACCAAAGAAATGTTACGCAATTATAGGTTGTGTAAAACATGAAACAATAACGAAAAATGAAAAACAAACAGTGGAATAATGAGAGTATTGGGAATTAAAAATAATAGAAATAATGATCATACCAAGCAAGAAACATAAGAATATATAGAAATAGTCAGGTGTATAACACATTTCACATGTAAAAAAAAAGTCAATCACATTTGCACAAATAGATATACTTATCTTTTCGCTCCTAAACTCGGCTTTCAAGCTTATCTCCTCCATTCCACTAACAACTGAAATCAAAGTACACATCAGATTAATTACGCACATAAAAATGAAAATCCAAAACATAACAAAAACAATAAAAGAAAAAAAAAAGTATAACAATGATGAGGAGGTAGAGCAAAATAAGAAAAAGAATAATAAACCCAAACCCCTAACCACTAATCCCTAATCCTTAATTCCTACTCCTAAATCCCTACTCCCTAAGCCCTAATCCCTAATACCAAATCCCTACTCCCTAAGTCTTAATACCCAACCCCTAACTATAAACCAACAACCCAAAAAAAAGAAATAAAACATAATTAATCTAATAAAAAAGCAAACAAAGCACATATAACCAAAGAAAAGCTATGCAATTGTAGGTTGTGTAAAACATGAAAACAATTACGAAAAATGAAAAGCAAACAGTGGGAAAACGAGAGTGTTGCGAATTGAAAATAATAGAAACAATGATCATTATAAGTAAGAAACACAAGAAAATGTTGAAATAGTCATGTGTAAAACACATTTCACATGTAAAAGAAAGTCAATCAAATTTGCACAAATAGATATACTTATCTTTTCGCTGCTAAACTCCGCATTCAAGCTTATCTCGTCCATTCCACTAACAACTGAAATCAAAGTACACATTAGATTAGTTACGTACATAAAAATAAAAATCCAAAACATAACAAAAAAAAAAAAGTAACAAATAGGATTAAGAATGATGAGGAGGAGAACCAAAACAAGCAAAAGAACAATAAACTCATATACCTAACCCCTAATCCGTAATCTAAAATCCCTCATCCCTAATCCCTAATCCCTAACCCCTAACCCCTAATCTCTAAAGCCCTAATTCTTAATCCCAAATCCCTACTCCCTAAGCCCAAAACCCCAACCCCTATCTATAAACTGACAACCCAAAAAGAAGAAATAAAACATAATTAATCCAATAAAAAAGCAAACAAAGCATAGGTAATCAAAGAAATGCTATGCAATTATAGGTTGAGTAAAACATGAAAACAATAACGAAAAATGAAAAGCAAACAGTGGGATAATGAGTGTTACGAATTGAAAATAATAGAAACAACGATCATAACAAGTAAGAAACACAAGAAGATGTAGAAATAGTCATGTGTAAAACCCATTTCACATATAAAAGAAAGCCAATCAAATTTGCACAAATAGATATACTTAACTTTTCACCTCTAAACTCCGCTTTCAAGCTTATCTCGTCCATTCCACTAACAATTGAAATCAAAATACACATTAGATTAGTTACGCACATAAAAATGAAAATCCAAAACAAAACAAAAACAATAAAAGAAAAAAATAGGATAAGAATGATGAGGAGGTAGAGCACAAGAAACAAAAGAACAATAAACCCAAAACCCGAACCCCTAACCCCAAACCCCTAATCCGTAATCCCTAATCCCTAACCTCTAAAGGCCTAATCCCTAATCCCTAATCTCAAATTCCTACTCCCTCAGCCCAAACTACAAACCAAATACCCAAAAAAGGAAATAAAACGTAATTAATCTAATAGAAAAGCAAACAAAGCACATATAACCAAAGATATGCTATGCAATTATAGGTTGTGTAAAACATGAAAACAATAATGAAAAATGAAAAGCAAACAGTGGGATAATGAGAGTGTTGGGAATAGAAAATAATAAAACAATGATCATAACAAGAAACACAATAAGATGTAGAAATAGCCATTTGTAAAATACATTTCACATGTAAAAGAAAGTCATTCAAATTTGCACAAATAGATATACTTATCTTTTCGCTCCTAAACTCCGATTTCAAATTTATCTCGTACATTCCACTAACAACTGAAATCAAAGAACACATTAGATTAGTTACGCACATAAAAATGAAAATCCAAAACATAACAAAAATAATAAAAAAAAATAGGATAAGAATGATGACGAAGTGGAGCAAAAGAAGCAAAAGAACAATAAACCCAAATCCCTAATCCCTAATCTCTAAAGCCCTAATCCCTAATCCCTAATCTCTAAAGAACTAATCTCTAATCCCAAATTTCTAATCCCAAATCCCTACTCCCTAAGCCCTAATCCCTAATCCCAAATCCCTACTCCTTGAGTCCTAATCTCCGACCCCTAACTATAAACCGACAACCCAAAAAAAGAAAATAAAACATAATTAATCTAACAGAAAAGCAAACAAAGCACATATAACCAAAGAAATACTATGCAATTATAGGTTGTGCAAAACATGAAACCAATAACGAAAAATGAAAAGCAAACAGTGGGATAATGAGAGTGTTGGGAATAGAAAATAATAGAACAATGATCATAACAAGTAAGAAACATAAGAAGATGTAGAAATAGTCATGTGTAAAACACATTTCACATGTAAAAGAAAACCATTCAAATTTGCATAAATACATATACTTATCTTCTCGCTCCTAAACTCCGCTTTCAAGCTTATCTCGTTCATTCTACTACCAACTGAAATCAAAGTACATATTAGATTAGTTACGCACAAAAAAATGAAAATCCAAAACATATTAAAAGAAAAAAAGAAAAAAATAGGATAAGAATGATGAGGAGGTGGAGCAAATAAACAATAAACCCAAATTCCTAACCCCTAATCCTAATCCCTAATCTCTAAAGCCCTAATCCCTAATCCCTAAATCCTAATCCCAAATCCCTACTCCCTAAGCCCTAATCCCTAATCCCTAATCCCTATGTCCTAATCCTCAACCCCTAACTATAAACGACAACCTAAAAAAAGGGAATAAAACATAATTAATCCAACAGAAAAGCAAACAAAGCAGATGTAACCAAAGAAATGCTATGCAATTATAGGTTGTGTAAAACACGAAATAATAACGAAAAATGAAAAACAAAGAGTGAGATAATGAGAGTGTTGGGAATTGAAAATAATAGAAACAATGATCATAACAAGTAAGAAACACAAGAAAATGTATAAATAATCATGTGTAAAACACATTTCACATTTAAAAGGAAGCCAATCAAATTTGCCCAAATAAATATACTTATCTTTTCGCTCACAAACTCTGCTTTCAAGTTTATCTCGTCCATTCCACTAACAACTAAAATCAAAGTACACATTAGATTAGTTACGCACATAAAAATGAAAATCCAAAACATAACAAAAATAATAAAAAAAAATATTATAAGAATGATGAGGAGGTGGAGCAAAAGAACAATAAACCAAAATCCCTAACCCCTAATCCGTAATTCGTAATCCCTAATCCCTAAATATCTAAAGCCCTAATCCCTAATCCTAAATCCCTACTCCCTAATCCTTAATCCCCAACCCTTAACAATAAACCACCAACCCAAAAAAAGGAAATAAAATATAATTAATCTAATAGAAAAGCAAACAAAGCAGAAGAATGATGAGAGGGTGGAGCAAAAGAAGCAAAAGAACAATACACTCAAATCCCTAACCCCTAAACCCATAATCCTCAACCCTTAACCCTTAACCCTTAACCCCTTAACCATAAACCATAAACCCTAAGCCAAAACCCCAAACACTTAAGGTTTTATAACTCTTTTGTGTTAAAATTTCTACTTTCTAGTAACACTCCCAAACTGAGTTGCAGAAATCAAGAACAACATAAAAATAACAAATTGGAAGGCTTCAAAAGTCAACATAATGGTAGCCATAAACTTGGAATCAATATGTTTCACAACAAAAAACATAATGGAATTATTGTCCTCCAGGATGAACTGGAATTTTTAATTCTTTTGCAAAGAAAAAAGAGAAGGGAGGGGGGAGACTATGTTTACAAGAACACTAGCAATAAGTCAATGCTAAACCATTTATACAACAGCTGTGAGAGAGAGAGAGAGGGGCAAACCTCCACTACTCCAAGACAAGAGCAAGGGTGCAGTCATCATAATCACCCTTCCTACAAGCCTTTTAATTTTGATGGGCAGAATCTGCAATTTCAGACACAAGAACATGGGCAGCAAGATTAATCCCAGGCTAAATTCTGTAATGAAATTGCGTTGCAATGCATATGCAACATCATCAATTAAACAAGATTTTCAAGTTTGAGCGTTGCTCAAGCAGGAAAATCATAAAATAGCACCAAAACATTGTTGAATTGCATGTCAAAAAACCTTCGAGGTTTGAATTTCTACAACTAGTTCAGTAGCCAAATTCAAACTGTAGTTGAGTAGTTGCAAAAGTTACACTGTGCAGTTTGAAAAAAAAAAAAAATCGAGCATAAGTAATTCAATCAGAATTGCTTCAATCCTTTTCGGCACATCCACAATATTACTAAAGCATCATAGGGCAGAATCAACAGCAATTGAAAGAAAATCCATGGAAAACAATTCTATCCAAAAGAAAGAAAGTCAATCAAACAATATCGTCCTCCGAAACACCCAATAAGGCTAAACCAAAAAATACTAGAAAAATCACATAAATAACTACAATAATTGTATTTTAGAAACTAAAGGGTTTCAGTATTTTTGCCATGTGTGTGTAATCATATTCAAGTCTTCAATCACACATTCTTGGCGGCCATTGAAATCAGTATTTTTCATTCCAAAATATAACGGCTGTTCATCATTCATAGTAATATCGAGTTCCGAAAATAAGAAGAAGAAAAAAAAAAGAGGGATTTCTGTAGTTATTGGGTAACAAAGAATTACAAACATAATAGTATGATAAATTATGAAGACAATGTGAAAATAGAAAAATAAATCAGCAACAGGGAACAAAAACGAAATCTGCGAAAACCATGGAACGAAAATTCTATGAATCTAATGATTTATACATGTACGTTGACAACCACAAATCCTCTATTTGACTCCCGTCGGAATCACGGTGATGCTCTGTTTTTGACTTCCAATCATATTTCAAACGCCAAAACAATAGTCTCACGGTGATGCTCTGTTTTTGACTTCCAATCGTATTTCAAACGCGAAAACAAGAGTCAGCCAGAGAGAGAGAGAGAGAGAGAGAGATTGAATCAGATTAAAGAATTCAAACCTGGAGGCACTGGATGGCATGTTACAGATTTGGAAAAGTTTTGAACAAACTCATTACAAACCTACATCATACGTTGCCAACTGGTAACATTGTGATCCGGAAGCATGAATGTTCCCAAATTTAGTCCCCATCCAATCGATTATGGCCAAAGTTTATGGGTGGGTTGTTTTCAGGGGAGAAAGAGAGAGAGTTTATGGGAGGGGGTGTTTTCGGGGGAGAGAGTTTATGGGATGGGGGTTTTCGGCTGGAGGTTGAGAGAGAGTTGCAGGTGTATTTGAGGAAAGAAGAGAGGCGGTGAATAAGAAGGAAAGCATGGAGACTTATAGATTTGGAAACTTGGCGACAACGTCTCTGGGCGAGGGTTGAGAGAGACAGAGGGAGGGGGAGATTAATGCACAGATTTGGAAATCAATGAGACTACCGAAGGCTTTAAATTGAGAGATAGAGATATTAATGCACAGATTTTGAAATTAATGAGACTACCGAAGGCTTTAAATTGAGAGCGAGAGAGAGAGAGCTGAATGCACGGTTGGACTACTCAAGAAAAAAAAACAGGAGAGAAAAAAAAAAAATTAAGATCTCTTAATGTTTTGTCATTTAATCACTTAGTCCTCTAATATTTAAAATATTATAAATAAATCTCCAAGATTTGTACGCCCATAACGTTTAAACTTCTACTATCAATGTTGTTAATAAATTACACTTAGATCCTCTAATAAAGTTTGAAGACGTGTATCGATTAAACTTGAGTCTTGAAGCTTAAAATATTACACTTAAACAAAAAATATTTTAATTAAAGATTGAACATCAAATATTTTAAATGTTACAACCAAAATTCATTTTCTATTGTGTCCCTTATTGAAATAAAATTAAAAATAAAATTCAATTTTTTCTTTAAAAAATCATAATTGTTACTGTTGGTGTCGAAATTTAGACGACTTGTCAATTTGTTGGGTTTCAATAACTTGAAAAAGAAGTCGAACACAGATGGTATAGAAGAAGCAACATCAAACAATTATGTAAGTTTGCAGATAACAGAGAATGAGTTTTCTTGGCGTAAAAAGTCTGGAAGTTGACGAAACGCAAATGTTATAGAATGTCAATTTTGGCTCAAAAAATTTTGAGTAAAAGATTTAATATTTCCTCAATTTGGGTAAAAAAATAAGTTTTTGGTATTTTTACGACTTATGTGATAGACATCCACTTTTACAATTTGGTCATAAATTCAAGGAATTTTAGTACAAAAGTTTAAAGTTATGTCGAGTTATTTACTTTCGTCCTTAAGTACAGGAGTTATTTTGCAATTAACCTTATAAATTATAATTGTCATTTTCTAACAAAATATAGTTCAAAATATAATAATTTTTCACATATTTGTGCATGAAAATTTATTTTTTTATTTAAATTTTTTTTATTAAATTATGATATTCTTGTTTTATAATTTTTAAAAGTAAAGGGGTATTTCACTGCCACCTCAAAGTATAGGGGCTATATTGAGACCCATTGAAATTTGTCACTTAATCACTTAGACCCCTGATGTTTTAAATATTACATATAGATCACTTAAGATTAGTATACGTGTAACACTTAAGACTCTTGCCATAAAATGTCCGTTAGTCTATCGATTAATAAATTATATTCATACCTGCCAAAATTTTTAAGTATATATGTAAATCCCTCAAGTTTAAAATATTCTACTTAGATAAAAAATATTCTACTTAGATTAAACTTGAGTCTTGAAGTTTAAAATATTACACTTAAACAAAAAATATTTTAATTAAAGATAGAATATCAAATATTTTAAATTTTACAACCAAAATTCATTTTCTATTGTGTCCCTTATTGAAATAAAATTAAAAATAAAATTCAATTTTTTTGGGTTTCATTGATTGGGTAATAGAAGTGAATAGAGTAGGGCCTCTTGTAGAGTTTGAACCCATAATTGTTGCAAGTGAGCTCGTGGATGGTGATGCTTGCCAGGTATGGTAATCAAATAGTTACCTACACCTATTTTAGTCCATATGGTTATTTTCATGAAAATAATAGGTTTAGGTATATAGTTATCTGAAAATATTGAATTTTAAGAATTTTTTCCAATCCTGGTAAATTCCTTGTCGTCGGAAATTTGTCTTACTAGCATGTATTTGATAAATAATTATCATGCTTCTTAGGTGGCTGGTGTATAAAACAGTCACCATTCACTGTGTATTGTGTGTAGTTTTCATTTTCCCAAGGCCTGCAACTGTTGGAAAAAGAGGATCCATTTTCTTGACTTCATGTTGAATGTTCACATCTCCTTACAAACAAGTATGACCATTTTTATATTTTTTGTAACTGTATTGCAGTGTAAATTAGGCTTGTGACAAAATTATTGTGATTGGAAAGGGAACTATTTCTATTATTCACATTCCTTGAAAAAATTGCACTATCTTGATATACTAAACTATTTGATGGGTAAGTTGGACGTCTTGGATTGCTTAATCTAATGGTCATGCTGTAAAAATTAGTATATTTTTCCCTGAGTGAATGTTGTGCAGCATTTATTTTAACATCCATCCTTTTTATTTCCTTTCAATGAATTGCTTTTTTTTTTTTTATATATATTTCTTAATTTTTGAATCATGGTCAAGATAGCTAAAATCCTAGAAGTGTTTAAGTCTAGTTCCCTTTTGGACCAAACTTTATCTTATTATGCTGAGTTATGTAGCACTAGGCGATATATGCTAATCCTAAAGAAGAAATTAAACTTAAATGGTTAAATATTATGTTATTGCAAAAACACAAGGGTGTGGCAGATCCCCTTGTTGTTGTGGGAGAGATATATGATGAATTAGTTTCGTTGTGTCTTGATGAAATCATGGTATTTTAGACTAGCACCCTAGTTTTGTTGCTTTTGTATATGGATTCTATCTGGTGTTTGCTCTGGTGCCGTTTTTCATGTCCCACTGTAGGGTTTTCCATAGGTGACTTATGTTGCTGATGCATTAATACTAAACCGTCTGTTTGGTCATCTATTCAACAATGGAGCTGTTAAGTTATTTAACCTTACTATATTCTGTGTGTTTATAATCCCTCTGTCCTGTTGAACTATATATGCTCTGCTGGAAGATGACATGGATTGTGTGTGTGTTCAAGTGTAGATCCTTGTTGCCACGTTAAATCGTGCACCAGATAACCTTTATGAAGGTGGATTGCAAAGAGATTTTTTTCTACCATTCATTTCTGCTCTGAAGGTAAGGATATGGATGCTAGCTTGGCTCAAGTCCAATGAGCTTTTGCATATGTCAAAAGTTCAATCTCAATGGAAAGAGAGTCGTTGTCTTGCTCCAGAACCCATACTGAGCCACCTCAGATGCAGTCTAGATTGTTTTGTTTGAACTTCACCCTACAAAGTAATAGAGGAACATTCGATTAAATTGGCTTTTGGTTTTATATCAATAACTAAAGGCCTCAATTCATTGTCCTTTAAATTTATTATATTGATTCAGTAAATAACTTGGAAACTTACTTTTGGTGTAGGAAAGATGTGTTGTCCATGAAATTGGCATGTTGGTGGATTACCAGAAGATGACTGCTTTTGCCTTTTGTGTTACAAGTTTGTTGAGGGTATACTGTTTTATCAACTACCAGTTAACTTTGAGTCCCAAAAGTTTGTATGTATATTGGTCATTGATTTGTGTTTGTATGGTATTTCAGTGAATATTTTAGCTTTGGGATTAGCAAATTTGATAGGAGGAATTTTTGTCATGGGTCAGAATGTGAGAATTTTCACTTCAACTCCTTTAAGTAATCAACATATGTCTTGTATCGCAAACATTGGTGCTTGTTGGCAACAAGTATATTACTCCAAAAAGTATCCCTATTTGAAAACCTTCCAAATTTTAGAAATCGATGTATATAGAAGATTGGTCTTATTCAGATGATCGTGTTTTGTTGTTTGGTCTTCATTGTTGAGAAACTCTTGCTATGTATAAGCATCATTGTTGGTTGCCATGAGATGAAAGGGGAAAGGGGAGAGAGCGAGAGTAATGCCGCATCCAACAAATAAATATAAACTTATATAATAAGAGACTCTCTTGAAAACAATTAAGTATATAAAGGGTAGAATTTTCAAGGGTGTTGATTTTTATTACGAAATTTTAAACAAAAAACAAAACTAAGAAGGTGGAGATAGTAGCTAAATAGAGATACATATGGGTTATGCATGGTTATGCGTACACAACTTGGAAGTTGAGTAGCGAGTCATGAAGGAAGCACATTAATAAATATAGAAGGAATAAAAAGGAGGAGAAAACTTTTCAAAAAAAAAAAAAAAGAATTGGACGGAAAGAGTAGAAAAAAATTCAAAGAGAAAGGAAAGAGACTTGGGTATGGGAGAAAGGATGGAGAGAAAAAAAAATACCCAAATGGGAGAGGGTGAAGTAGAGATGGTGTTTAGGTTAAGTGATGACATTTATATGAACATTGAATAAAATAATAATAGTATTTTGGTATTTTTAAGAGTTATGTGATAGACATCCACTTTTATAATTTGGTCATAAGTTCAAGGAATTTTTGTACAAACGTTTAAAATTAAGTCGAGTTATTTACTTCCGTCCTTAAGTAAAGGAGTTATTTTGCAATTAACCTTATAATCATTTTCTGACAAAATATAGTTCAAAATATAATAATTTTTCACATATTTGTGCATGAAATTTTATTTTTTAATTAATTTTTTTATTAAATTATGATATTCTTGTTTTATAATTTTTAAAAGTAGAGGGGTATTTGTAACACCCCGCATTTTTTTTTATATATGTATATAGATATATAGTAAATAATTGTTGTAAAAATGGGGATATGTGTAGTGATGTGTGTTTGAATTTGGTAGAATGAAAAAGGGATGAACAGTGCACTGGCTGTAACATCAAGCTCGATTTCGACCTTGATGCAGTCCATATCTCTCAAAACTTAAAACATGAAATTTGTAGAGCTCTCTCTTAGGATTCCATATCACCTTGAATCATCTCAATCGGAACTAGGAGGAAGGAGTTATGTCCATATTACAAAGTAGTGTCTACACTGTCCAAAAATCTGTCTGGCAGACTACCTTTCGCTAATTTCATCATAACTCTTTATTGGAAAGTCCGAATTGTGCACCGTTATTTTTGTTAGAACCCTAACTCGTATATCGTTCCAACCATATAGGTTACACCTCCTAGAAATACCTGAGTCAAATCAGTTTATTCTATGAAGTTGACCAAAAATCTGCACTATGGTGCTCCTTGGATAGTAAAGGGTTGTGCTTTCTTATTAGACCTTGAAGGTGTAAAATCCCATATGTTTACATTAATATATTAATGTACTTGTTTAGTGATTCTTCTATATGTAATGACTTAAGAATAAACCATATATATATTAAAATCGTAAGGATATTACCTATAGTAGTTCGAAGGAATAAAATAGAAATTTTAATGTTCCAAGTGTGAATTTATTTTAGTTTTGAAATAAATCATAAAAAGCAATGTTTTTAGGTTAAAATAACATTAAAAATGAATCCGGAACGTCGAAAAACCTTAGGGTAGTCGTATAGATCAAATTGGAGATTTCTAGTGGCAAAACTGTAATTTTGGAAAAAAAACTCAAAATTCAGCCATGAACAGTGATTTGTCGCGGACTGCTGTGTTTAAAACACAGAATCCAGCCAATTTCTTCCATTTTTTCTCACATCTCTCACCCCCAAACCCCTTAGCACCCTTGGGGAAGATAGAGGAAAGGAGGAAAGGGAGAAAGGAGGTCATTAGAACTTGGGTTTTTGGTTTGAAACTTTGATTCAAGGTAGGGGATTTCTTCTCTTTCTCTTACATTGAGACTAGGGCTATGTATACATATAGGTTTTTTTTTTTGATCTAAATCTTAGATGTATGTTAGGAAACCTTTGATTCTTGATGTCTATGCAAATATTATCATGTTCTAAACAATGTTATGGTTGGGTAACTACTTTCTCTTGTTTTTGCTCTCAACCCTAACTTTTGAGAAATATGGATTTTTCTCTCTATAGTCACTCAATCTTGGCTTTGAAAACTTTAGTGGTTTGTGTTGAGTAATATATGATGTTGTGGTGATCTCTTGTATTTTCCTAATTGTTTATTGAAATTGCCTCATAATGGATTTGTGGATCTTTGGAAATTTGCTTGTAAATTGGAGATTTATGGAATCCTTGGTTATGTGTGACGATTGTTGGGATGATGTGATCTTGTATGGTTGTTGGAATGAACGTGGATGAGAGGTTCCTTGTAAGGATGCTCATTCCATCTCAAGAGATTCCTTGTAAGGATGCTTGAGAAACCAAATCTTGAGGGTGAGAGGTTCCTTGTAAGGATGCTCACACCAAAAGAGGACAGTATGTGATTTTCTCAAGAGGTTCCTTGTAAGGATGCTTGAGAAACCAAATCTTGAGGGTGAGAGGTTCATTGTAAGGATGCTCCCGTTAGAGAGGACAATATGATATCATGTGTGGGAAATGATTTATATTTTGACAATGGATGTTTATTAGCACTTGGTTGAAATTGCTCCTTTCTATTACTATTGTTACTTAAACTTGAGATTCGTTGAAAAATGCACCCGTTTCATTTCAAATTATGTATCTATGCTATGTTGAAAAATGAGACCGACCCTTTTATATATTTTTATAAACCTTGTATGAGTTGAGAGGATTTTGCTACAGAGGTTCGTGCTCACCCCCTACAAATAACATTTTCAGATTTCACACTTGAGGAGGAGTTAGGAGCTAAGGAGCCCGCCCATTGGGAGACTCCGCTTAAAGGGAATGTGGATCCCGAGGTGGACGCTTAGAGCGACACTTTTATTTTGTTCTAGACTAGATTATACTTAGAATATCCTTTTGAAGTCTAGTTCTTTTTTTTTGTTATTTTCGTTGCGTTATATTATTACATTGTGGAGATGTAAAGGCCAAGATTGGACCTATTCTTTTGGGATGATAGTGTGGATATGACATATGATGAATGAAAGTTTATTTTATGATGGATAAATAGACCCGGTGTGGTCAATAGTTATGCATATGTGGACCCGGTGTGGTCAATTGTAATATAATTGTACATGTTGTGTTTTGGGTAAAGCTCCCCTTACAAAGGAGACTCTACCCAAATTTTGTTAAAATATGAATGGTTGATGAATGAACTTTCGTCGTGATGAATTTACGTAATGCTCTCATGGGATAAATGATTTTTAGAATGTAATGTCACCCAAGGGGGTTTTTGGGGCGTTACAGTATTTCACTGCCGCCTCAAAGTATATGGGTTATATTGAGACCCATTGAAATTTGTCACTTAATCACTTAGACTTCTGATATTTTAAATATTACATATAGATCACTTAAGATTAGTATACGTGTAACACTTAAGACTCCTGCCATAAAATGTCCGTTAGTCTATCGATTAATAAATTATATTAATACCTGCCAAAATTTTTAAGTATATATTTAAATCTCTCAAATTTAAAATTGTTCTACTTAGATAAAAAAATACTCTAATTAGAGATAGAATGTCAAATATTTTAAATTTTTTAACCAAAATTCATATTCTATTATATCATTTATTGAAATAAAATCAAAAATCAAAACCCAATTTTTTCTTAAAAAAATTATAATTAGTATACAATTATACTATCTATTGGAATAAAATTAAAAAATCAAATTAGGGATCAAACCGTACTGAACACAACATCTTTTATCTTTAATTGGAGTAATTTGATCGCTTAATAAATTTTGTTAATTCTATAACCAATAAGTGGTCTAAATATAATATTTTAAAATTGTGAAGTCTAAGGGTTATATACTTATAAAATTTAAGGTTATTAACATAAATACTAACGCACATTGATGGCAAGAGTTTAAGTGTTGTACACGTACAAATGTTAAGAGATTTATGTATAATATTTTAAATATCAGGGGTTTAAATGATTAAAAGACGAACTTAAAGGAGTCTAGATGTAATTTTGTGACCTTATGCCAGAGACACTCTTTTCTCAGTTGCACTCGCACATGCAGGTGGAGCTTGGATCTTCCTTTCCCTTTCCTAGCACTAGCAGTAGCACTCAGCGTAAACAATCCTTTTGAGAAAAAAAAAATTTGTTTAATTTGAATGTTAACTAGAGTACTCCAAAGCTAAACCTAACTACCAAATGTTTAATTTAATGTAAGGGTGATATTTCAACTAACACTGATTGGAAGGAAGCAAATCCATTCTTGGGTCGAATCGAGAAACCTAATTGAAGAAGCAACATCAAACAATTATTTAAGTTTGCAAACAACAGAGAATGAGTTTCCATGGCTTAGAAGGTCCGGAAGTTGACAAAACACAGATGTTATAGAATGTCTATTTTGGCTCAAAAAATGTTGAGTAAAAGATTTGATATTTCCTCAATTTGGGTAAAAAAAAAAGTTTTCCCTCATTTAATATAAGTTCGAGTCAAAAGATTGGAGATAATTTTTGTACATTTTTTTATTCAAATTTAAGTTTGAATTTGATTTTGAGTAAGGAATGAAGATGTCCTTATAGATTTGATGATGGTGTGATGGTGGTTTGGTGGTCGAGATATTAATTGGAGAAATTGTTGTTCACGGGAAAACAGAGAGGTGTTGGGTTTTTTTTTTTTTTGAAGGGGGTGTTTTTGGGAGGGAGGATGTTGTGCGTAAAGAAACAATTCAGAGAGAGATAGGTGATGTGTGTTTTTTTGGAAAGGCCTTTTTTTATTTTTTTCGGGGAAGGGGAATGTTGTGCATAAAGAAAATTTTGAGAGAGAGATAAGTGTTGGGTTTTTTTGGGATGGGGTGTTGCTGTTTTTTTTTTAACAGGATGTTGTGCATAAAGAAAAAAAATTAGAGGGATAGAAAGGGGGAGATGTTGTGTGTATTTGACTTACAATGTCTACTGTCTGTGTCGAGGGAAATAGAAAAATAAAGTGAGGAAGAAGAAGGAGGATGTTTGAGTTAATGTCTAGTGTTGTTCTTAAGTGTAATAAGAGTGTTTGGCTACAGAGATTGTTGGACAATGACAAAATTATCCTTAACTATAGTCGCGTGCATAGCATGTGATGATTTTCTATTATTGATTTAGACGCCAGTTAGGGCAAAGGACTATATCAGTCAAATGTGTGAACTTTAGGGATAAAATTGATAAAATTAAAACTATAAGGACTAAATTTCAACAAATGGTAAACCTAATGGACTATTAGTATAATTTACCCATTAATTAAGTCAAATTTATAATTTTCAATAATAGGGTTGCACCTTAAAAGTTTTAAATTTTTTTATTTTATACATTTAAAAATTTAATTTTTCACATTACACTTTCAATGTATTAAAAGTATTGTAATATATTAATTATTTTTTTGTCAAAAACTAATTTATTGACACGGTTATAAAAACTTACAAAAAAGCTCACTTTTAATAATGTATAAAATTTAATATTCCATTAGAATTAAAGTAAAATAAAATCCTCTTTTTTTCAAATAATCGAAGCTCAATCCTTTGATCTTCCTCGTCTTGTCGTTTTTTCAAGCTTTTTAAATCTGATAATGGTGCAAAGTTTTGTTTTACATAGCTCTCATGGCTATGTTCCTTGGTTTTTCACCTTTGTACCACACAAATTTCACCACTCCAATTGCCTCAACCAAGGTCATTCCACGCCCAATTGGCTTCACCCTCTCTAGTCCGTTACCATTCCTAACACACCCACATGCAGAAGCTGAACCCTTTCATCGAAAACAACCGCCATCGCTCACCACAATTACAAATTTTGTTGGTTTTTTTTATAACTTCTGTAGTAATGTGAGATCAATTTTAAAAATACTAGGGGTGCAATGGAAATAATTTTGAAAGAGATGCTGGTGGCCATTGAATGAATCTATTTGAGACCTGACCTATTTTATATTATAAAGTAGAATTGATACCAAGTTATGATAAAAGTTATAACTTGGCCCATAAAAATTGTAAAATTTATAGGTTCCGGTACCATAGTCTTGGTCTTAAGACTGTGGAACCATTTCATCAAGTACTCTTTTCGAAAGAGAAAATATTATTTGCTTTAGCCTTTATCCAAAACCAATCCCAAGTGGTAAAATTTTTTCAGACTTCTTGTGCTCTATCATTTTTATTAGATAAGTTCTCACTGGTTACATTCAAATTTCTAGTTGTTTGTTAGTTAGTTTCTTTACAAGATGTCAAGCAAAAGATATCTTTTGATGATATGCAAATCTTGTTAATCCAAGTAAATGATTTTTCTAATCACCCCATCATTATATGACATTGAAGCATGAAATTTAACATTATATGGAGGGATCAATTTTATTAATCATATCTCCTCACTGAAGCATAAAAACTTCTTTGATACAGTAAGCAGTCTGTCACTTGTTTATAATGATTATATACTTTTTGCAGTTCTAGAGGAATTAAGAGATGTTACACCAACTGTTTTGAAGTCGTCAACTGGTCTGGAAGGTGCACTACCCATCTATAGTTTCTTCAAAAAACTGATAAATTACAGTTGAAATGATTCACATGCCTACTATATTGTGTTTATTATTCATAACTTTGTAGTTTTTTGTCACAACTCCACCGAGGTTAAAACGTCTAAGTTCTGCTTCTTTTTCTTCTTCTTCTTCATTGTTTTTTTGTGGCCCAGCTGCTAAACTTTCACCATAGAAGTGGGGTCTTTCTTGAAGCTCTAGGGTTGTTTTGGTTGGTTTACTTGCTAGGGTGTCATTTTTGCTTAATCAAGGAATAGACATCAGGCCAAACCTTGCAGCCACATTGGGATTAGCCATGATAGACTCAATATTCCTTGGTGGATCCTGTTTGGCTCAAATCTCAAGTTACTGGCCTCCATATAAACATCGAAGTCTTGTGCATGAAGCAGGCCATCTTCTTATTGGTGAGCACTATTTCTTTGAACATCTGCAACTTACTTTACCATTAGAATTATAAATTGGCAAAATTAGATCTTTAATTTCTATACCCATGAATCATATTGTAATAATAGGTCTACAAATTGATATTCGGTGATCACAAGTTAGGGATCGCTCTTGAGTTTTCAAACATGAGATCTGGACAGTTTGCACACTCTCACTGTTCCTTTTGTTTACAAAAGAAATTCAGAAACATCAATTTTGTCAAGCATCGATTATACACTTGCAACTCAGCTCAGGGGCATATAACCCTTATTCTGACCTATGCCCTATTGATATTCTCTTATATATCTTTGCAACATACCTTATGGGGTGCCCAATGCGTGGGGTAATTTTAGACCCCATTGTCGCGATGCAAATGGGCATTCAAGGGCAGGCACACCAGAACTTGCTTGCGATGTATGGCGTCTATGATCTTTATCTCTAAATGGCTGAGCTAGTCAATATTTTATTGCACAAGCCACTCTTAAAACATGTCGCTACAAAATTCTTTAAGATTGGACATATTCAGGAAGTCAAAGCAAGAGACCAATTTAGATGGATTGGTATTTATTTGGTATTTTGGATGACTTGTCAAGTGGCAAGCCTAAATAATGGAGTTAATGTTGTTATTGATTTAGATTGTTTAGTACATATTATATCATCTATTGCACTATAAATAGGTTAAATTGAATGAAGATCAGTTCATATCTGCTCATGCTTGTATCGTGTATCTGTGCTTCATATGTCATCACTGATGCATGCTCGCCTTGAACTCCCTTTTTATGTATGAGATCGTTATTTTGAAACTTAGATGAAGTACTTGGCATGGATCTAAGTCAAAACTCATAGTAGCCTAATAAACCAAATTATGATGTGTTTGTGTTACTGTCACCTGATTTTTTCTTCATTGATCCTTCAATGGTGACGCTTGTTGTACATTGGAAACCATAACTAATTTTTAATTCCTGTAATAAATCTATTCTCTTATGTCGATCCATGTATCAAAGGATAAAAATTTGGTATTGGTTTAATATATTAACCATTTACTTCTCCAGACCCCGCTATGCATTATGGGATGCCAGGAAGAAGAGAGAAAGAAAAACAGATACTTAACATATTTGATCTTTTCTTTTATATTGCAAAAAACTCTCTTCTGTTATGCATATCCCCAAGCCAATTGCCTTCCACTGATAAACTTCTTCCATAAAGACTAACTGTTCCACCATTTTTCATCCTAAAGGATTTGTTTATAGCCTAACATATTTATTCAATCTAAGAATTTAAAAATGCTAATGCTCCGTAGACCCATTTGCATTCCAGGGATGAAGTAAAGATTTCTTCACAATTAAGACAACCATCAAATTGAAAAGAATAATCGAACCATAATCATTGAAACTCGTCCAGTTTTGATAACAAAATTAATTAGATCTTCAACGGTTAAATTTCATTACAATTTAAAAACTTCAATCTGAATTTGACTTTTATATTTCTCTTCGAATTCAATTCAGTTATTTGAAAGATTTCTTTTTTTTTTTTTACAGTCTATTAAGTCAACAAACTAAATTAATATTTTAAGCCTATGTAGCATTGCACTAATGTAAATCGGTAGCATGCATGTCTTAGTGTTTGTCTTGACTACAATGAAAGGAAACACACAGTGCCATGAACATGTAACCTCACTGAAAAAGAAGCAACAGTTGCAAACAATACTATCATCACTTGGTTTCAACTTCAACCTATCATCCTTAATTTTTTTTATTAAATTGTGATATTCTTGTTTTATAATTTTAAAAGTAGAGGAGTATTTCACTGCCGCCGCAAAGTATAGGGGCTATATTGAGACCCATTGAAATTTGTCACTTAATCACTTAAACCCTTGATATTTCAAATATTACATATAGATCACTTAAGATTAGCATACGTGTAACACGTAAGACTCCTGCCATAAAATGTTCGTTAGCCTATCGATTAATAAATTATATTCATACCTGCCAAAAATTTTAAGTATATATTTAAATCCCACAAGTTTAAAATATTCTACTTAGATAAAAAAATACTCTAATTAGAGATAGAATGTCAAATATTTTAAATTTTTTAACCAAAATTCATATTCTATTATATCATTTATTAAAATAAAATCAAAAATCAAAACCCAATTTTTTCTTAAAAAAATTATAATTAGTATACAATTATACTATCTATTGGAATAAAATTAAAAAAATAAAATAAGGGGTCAAACCGTACTGAACACAATATCTTTTATCTTTAATTTGAGTAATTTGGTCGCTTAATAAATTTTGTTAATTCTATAACCAATAATTGGTCTAAATGTAATATTTTAAATTTGTGAAGTCTAAGGGTTATATACTTATAAAATTTAAGGGGGCTAGATATAATTTATTAACATGTATACTAACGCACATTAATGGCAAGAGTTTAAGTGTTATACACGTACAAACTTTAAGAAATTTATGTATAATATTTTAAATATCAGGGGTTTAAATGATTAAAAGACGAACTTAAAGGAGTTCAGATGTAATTTTGTGACCTTGATGGCAGAACCACTCTTTTCTCAGTTGCACTCGCACATGTAGGTGGAGCTTGGATCTTCCTTTCCCTTTCCTAACACTAGCACTAGCACTCAGCGTAAACAATCCTTTTGAGAAAAAAAAAATTATTTAATTTGAATGTTAACCAGGGTACTTCAAAGCTAAACCTAATTACCAAATGTTTAATTTAATGTAAGGGTGATATTTCAACTAACACTGGTTCGAAGGAAGCAAATCCATTCTAGGGTCGGATCGGGTAACCTAACTGTTGATGACTCGGGTCTAGTCAAGGTCAAACATACCTAGGGGTGCAATTTTTGACACGACACAATAACCCGACATAAACACGATACGAATAAATGGGTTTGGGTTGATTATTTTTTGTCATGAACTCGTTATATGACACGACTCGTCAACACGAAATAATAATGGGACCTGTTCGGGTTCAACCCACTCTACTCCAAATTTACCCAATTAACCCGTGTATTTAATCGGGTTGACACAAACCCGCTTAACCTGTTTTTCAACTCAAATAACTCGACACTATACAAATGCACTTAATTGTTGGATCTCTAACCCTAAATTCACCATCGCCTCCGTCTTCCTTTCGTAGGCCCTCACTGACCACCAACCAGACCAGGGTCTCTCTTTCTCTCTCCTTCTCCCTTTCCCTCTCCCTCTCACACACATATACACATAGATTTGTTTATCTGCACGACTGCATCTCTCTCTCTCTCTTTCACACACACAGAGATCTATACGAATGTGTCTTAAATCCAATGTGACATGACACGATTGCCACTCTACTGGAGAGTTCTATCATTTCAAAACAAAAAGTGAAGATGTTTCCAAATAGCTTGTTGACCACAATTTATGAGGGTCCAGAGCTTCAAGGATATAAGCAAAAAAAGCAAGTGACCATAATTTATGAAGGTCCCCACTGATTTCTCAACACAACTCCCCCCTAACAGACCTAGATTACCTTGGGATGCACCATCTACATTCAGCTTCAGAACACCCTCTAAAAGAGGCAACCAACTAACCCAAAATGCTCTAGTTCTTAATTGATAAGAAACCTGAACATTAATGGCTGCCAGCAACTCTCTTCCTCTAATTAATTCTCCTACCTTTGGTATAAACAAATAAGCCCACCAAGGATGAAGGAGATAACCTCACTTCTTCAAACATATTTTGGGTTGAGGGTATTATAGTCATTTTTTTGCTGTTGTTAGTCAAATAGAATGGTTGTTACTGACAAGAGAGGTCAGTGTTATTTTTCAAACAAAAGAGGGTCGAATTGTTATTTGATCAAACTTCAAGGGAGATGAATGTAATTTACCCTATTTTTTAACAAAACTTATTTCCACCCTAACCTGTAAGCCTCTTGCAATGCTATGCCATTATTGGGTTTGATATCAATTTAGTAAATCATGCACTGCCACAACAAATATATCTCAGGCAGAGACTTGTTTTCCATCTCCTTGGGTTAGATCAATGAAAAGAAACGAAACCTTACCCATCCTCCAACACCATGACATCACTAGGCAAATGCAATGCAGCAAATATGAGAACCAAAATACAAACGAACAGGTCAGGATGTATATAAACATATCATCCATTTACACAACTACATCAAACATTAGATCCCACCGCCACCAGATATGTTCATATTAAACATATTGTCACATGTTTCGTGAACAATCCACCCAAGCTAAAACATGAATTACTTCCACAATATATGCTTTAACAATGAAATAGGAGTCTTAAGTATTAAAGCATGTGAAAAAAAAAAAAAAAGAAAGTATGCAGTCCCGTTCATGATGGTTTTAGTCATTGAACTTCATGCCAACAACACCTAAATGGACTGATGCCAACATCATCAAAGGCCTCTTCTGCTCCACCCCGGAAATTTTATCTGTAGATGAAACTCAAAAGCTGATCAAATCATCTTTTGGTGTTGATTGTTGTTTTTTTGTATCATGCCCCACTTCAGATGTTCCACTTGCTTTCTTATTGAAGATCATCTCGTCAAGATCATCCATCATGTCATCATTACTCCCTCACGGGGCTCCACCACGAGAGCCCATTGGTTTTCTTATCAGGGCCTCTTCTTTGCCTAAACGAGGCGATTCATCAGGCTCAACAGCAATAGATATCATTGCAGGTTCTGGCTCCCGGGGAATCCCTGAGGATTTATTCATTTCTTCGTACTTGGATAGGACTTTCTGAATTTCATCATTCACATTTAAGGCTTCAAAGAGCAAGGCCTCATTATCCCCAGCGGTCACAATGATTCTCTGCACAGTAAATTGGGATTGGTGACACTGTTGTACAAGTGTGGCTGTCAAGTCATCTTGCCAAAACAATTCGGAAAGTGTTTAGAAATGTGGAGGAAACATTGACTTGAATATCACAATCTGACCAGTAGCAATACCACCAGCTAGAAAACTCCAAATTTTGAACAGGGGTAAAAAATTATCAAACTTCTGCCCTAATGCATAGCACGGGCTCCAAAATGACTTAGTACAGATGTACAAAATGAAATACCAATAGTAAGCAATAGCCTATGATCAATTAAGTTAGCCACTAGTCTAGCACTTTCAGGGTTTCAAAAAAACCATGTGTTATACAGAATGGATCACTGAATGAACTTTTTCACAAATGCAACCAACAACTATAGCTCTCCTCGCTGGAAGCACTAAATTCTTTCTCAGGTAAATTCCTAACGAACACATCTGAGAATCCAACTAAAACAATTTCAAAAAAAATGAGTGTGTGTTTTTTTTTTTTTGGCATGGGTGTTTAGCAACATTGGAAAACTAATACACCTAGCATGGGTGTTTAGTGACATTGGAAAACTAATATACATGTAAACAACGATCACAATGGACCCAAAATACATGTCGGTCGTCACACTGCTACATCCATACCTATATGCAACCACCTCTTCCAAGATGAGTGGGTTTTCTTATCATCAATACTCAATAGCATGACGAAGTTTGTTCAGAAAGTGGACCATGTCAAATAGATTCTTTTAATAGCATGGTTACTCCATTTCTACGCAGAAGCCAAGAGGTCAAACTATAGACAGTTTTGCCACGCCTCCATTTTCATCTTTCAAAACCAAAAATATGCAAAATCAAACAATATATTATTAGACGACGAATTTTTGAAGCGGTTGCAGACAAAGAAAAGAGTATTAATCAATTTACATCCATCTCCATCCCCAAATCATTTGCCAATCAACTTTTAGATCTCCTTCATCCACAAGCATGATAGCGGCATTCTTATACGGGTAAATACTATCTTAACAAAAGGAAGTGAAGAACATGGCCGTATTCGGAAACCATAGAAACAATCTTGAAGAATAACTCTTACAGCTCCGCTGACATAAACAAAATCCCAAACCGTAAAGCTTCAAGGAAATATCATACAATAACGACAAAAAATCCTTTTGTTATACAAGATAACGAATTATAAAAATTTCTGTTAAAAACCCATCATTCTCCCAGCTTGGAAGAAATAAATCCTCAGCCATTTTTCCCTTCCCTCAACCTCAGTTTCAATGTTAACATTCTATTTGAATTCATGGCCGCAACCACCGTTGGCTTCACAAAGAAACCTTAAATATAGTCTTTACACTAAACCAATATGCCTCTTTTTTAGGGGTGGCAATAAAGCAAGTTCCACAACCCCAACATACCAATACTAAGAAACATCTAATTGTGAGCGACCATTGTGAAAACACCAAAAAATTCAAAAAATTGGTACTTACAATATTACAAGATATTAGAAGAGCAGCGACTTTTTTTAGCAGATCAAGTTTTCATCAATAGCAAAATGAGGGTGTTGAGATGCTGGACCACTAGAGACAAATCTGTAGACTACCATGGGTTGCTTTAAGCTGAGCAGTCAGTGCACATTTGGGTTATGCCACCAAGTATGGCCTTCGACATTTTGATTTTTCCATGAAAAGGGGCAACCTCTGCTAGTTTCTTAACTTACCCAAATTGTCCACTTTCTCACCAGCTTTCTAGTGCTATCGATAGCGGTAGACATTGCATATCTCCATGTTTGCATTTGCGAAGATACAAAATCATTTGATACATTACTCAAGTAGAAAGTTTCAAACTACGATTTTTCATTTTTCTAAGCTAGTTGGAGACCAAGAAAGCAATATTAATCCTTGAAATATTGGCAGAATGGGTGTTTTTGCCCATTAGAAGACTCCCCCCATGCTTCCATCATCATCAGAGCCTTGTTCCGATTATTAACAACAGTTTGAGGATCATCAATCAGCTTCACCATCACATCAAGCACCCTCTTGGCTGCAACCTCCGAAAATGCTTTCTCACAATTCTTAACAACAGTCTCAAGCAACACCAAAGCCAAGTACTGAACCCTAGGGCTCTTCAACATGATCCGCTTCTTTATCCCACGTATCAAATCAACACTATTGATCTTGTCCTGATTAATCAAGTCACAAAGCTCAAGATTAATCATGTCTAATCATGTCTCTAATCTGTAATCCCTAATCCCAAATCCCTACTCCCTAAGCCTTAATTCTCAACCCCTAACTATAAACCGACAACCCAAAAAAAAATAATAATAATTAATCTAATAGAAAAACAAACAAAACGCATATATATCAAAGAAATGCTATGCAATAATAGGTTGTGTAAAACATGAAAACAATAACGAAAAATGAAAAACAAATAGTGGGATAATGAGAGCATTGAGAATTGAAAATAATAGAAACAATGATCATAACAAAAAACACAAGAAGATTTAAAAATAGTTGTGTGTAAAACACATTTCACATGTAAAAGAAAGTCAATCAAATTTACACAAAATAGATATACTTAATTTTTCGCTCCTAAACTCGGCTTTCAAACTTATCTCGTTCATTCTACTAATATGTGAAATCAAAGTATACATTAAATTAGTTACGCACATAAAAATAAAATTTCAAAATATAACAAAAACAATAAAAGTAAAAAATAGGATAAGAATGATGAGGAGGTGGAACAAAAAAATAATAAACTCAAATCCTTAACCCGTAATGGCCAGCACATCACCCTTCTCTATATTAACTAAAGTATTTAAGGGTAGGTATGTCTCTTAAATTTAGTAGTTTGTCTGATGGATAGTAAGTCTCAGTTCTATCGCTTGGGTTCGAGTTTCACCAGCCGTATAAAGATTTATTTTCACCCCCATTTTTGGTTCTCCTTTCTTTTCTCTCTCTTTTTTTTTTAATTAGTATTGGGATGACCACATCAATTTGCTGCCCCTTATTATTCCATTCGGGACAAAGTTGGAAATTACTAGGGGCCAAGTCCGTTACAAAGCCATAATCATCTGTTTGATCATCTTCAGACAGTGACCTCAAGCATAAATTTAGTAAGCAGAGTTGATGCTTTCTGAAAGAGTGGGATAAATAGACTCCACTGATGTTCTCCAGCAAACCACCCTACATGGGCCACAACAAAGAAAGACTTCTGGTTTGTTTTCTTTTTCTCCCACGGCTTTTCGCAGCGAAGCTCAATCATCCACATTTCCTGATACAACTATATTTAGGGGAGTGTTTCAAAGAGCAGATGGTTCAAATATTTTCACACAGAATAATTAATATACAATAAATTTGAAAGACACGATGAAATCCCACTAAAAATGTGTGATCTCTGCAGTTAGACTCAACAAAATTGGCATCATACAAAATTTTGTAGAGCAACAAGCCCCACTTCTAACGACCACAAAAAAAAAAAAAAAAAATCCAATTTCTAGGATGAGCATTAGATGGCAACGGATAAATAAACTAACAAATACATTGAATCATTGTTAAAGCATCTGAGATGTGTTATGCCTTAGATGCAATGGCTCAACTATTCAAATAAAATCCATTCCTTTGACTTTCTTATTGGCAACATCTCTGGATTTGTAGGATTTCCGTTTTTTCGAAGAACACTTCTCTTTCTGCTTTGCATGATCCTGCTCCTGTTCCTGCTCTACCATTGCAGTTTTAGCTAATTGCTCCTCATCTGCATCCTTGGAATGCTTCACAGACTTGTCTTCTATTTCTCTTTCCTCAATTTCTGGTTCAATAACAGACATTCCTGTAAGGGTATAGTCCAACAGGAATGTGCTTCTTTCCAGCCCATCTATCCTACTGAAATGCCTCTGACAATATGGGATAAGACCTTCAAGGAGTTCTCCAATGCCTCGTATCTAAAACAATGCCAAACAAAACAGGAAAGCCATCATTCACATTTTTCTGATAGGAATCATTCACAAGTTACAGAGGTTGGATGAATTTCCCAAGTTCATATAATTTTCATAGTTAAAGCAGCTGGGGGCAAATATATATCTACTGCTTTTCCGTGCACGATCACATTCTGTTTTCCTTTTTTCATTCTTCATTTTTTTTTGGTTTTAAGTCCAACTCATGTGTCAAGACCCTAACAGCGCAAAGAAAAGAGATGCCTACACTTGTCAACAAGCTGGAATAATCAGATGCGGTAGTCATGCGACAACTAATTACATTTGATCAGGTAATTTATCCCCAAAAGAAAAATATCTAGATCCCCTGCACATAATTTTGAAAGGAGGTCCCAGCAGAAACATATCAAGTCCCTGTTAAATTATCATAGTGCATATACATGCCCCTAGACATCCTGTATAGTTCAAAGTCACCAAGACAAAAGGTAATATAATGTACTTGTGTGTATATCTGTAGTTTGTGACCTGGAGAAGTCAAAGTAAGTACCTCGATAATCTCTTTTGGAGGAAGCATGTTGAAAACCCGAAAAAGCACAAACTGAGCAATATGGCAGAGCTTTGGCTTTGTATTCCATTCTCGAACGTATTCCAAAAGTAGACGATATTCCTCTTTGCCAAGAGCATGAAAAGCTTTCTCAATCTGACCTTCAGCATGTCTCTTCCTGTAGAGGATTTGGGTTCAGAGAAGGTAACTGCATGCCGCACAGACGACCCAAGAGAAGAGAGGAGAGATTTTTACCTGTTAATTTCTCCAAATAACTCCAATAGCTTATGAGGCCTGCGTAGCTCAAAGGCAATTTGGACTGCTTTGGTGTAATCTGCATCTGATACAGCATTTTCTAGCTCTTGACCTTTTAAAACACCTTCCTCCTGCATCACCAACACAGCAAGTCCATCAGTTAAACTAATAATATCAAACTGGAAAGTAAGAAAGGGCAAAATGAGTACCATAGAATCGTATTTTGGAACGGATGGAAGGGGGATATATATATATTTTTTTGATAGGAAACAAAACTTCCATTAAGTACAATATATAGAGTACATTGTAGTGGACAAGGTGTCGACCCCATGCGAAGACAACAGAAAAATATATCGAGAAAATTAAGTCAAAAAAAACTCAAGAAAAATTAATCTAACTACGGGTTGTTGTCAAATCTAGATTGAGGGCATCTGTACATCTTCCCACAATCTTCTTTATCCTCAGATTCTACAACTCCTTTCCTTCCACACCACCCAAAAAATAGCCATAACCACACACTCCCACAAATAAAGTTTCTTTTTTTTTCCAAAGAACCCATAGGATGTCACAAGTAAATCGACACATCCTCTTGGGAAAACCCAAATCAAACTAAACTCCCAAAGGGCTTTTATACCACGTCATCAAGATCACTGAACATTGAAAAAAGAGATGATCCACACTTTCACACAACTTTTGCAGATCACACGCCATTGGGGAGAAAGACAAGAGTTTGGTCTTCTCCTTTGCAAAAAATTGTGTTGAGCTTTCTAGGAGATGTGGTCCATACAAAAATCTACACCTTGATAGGCACTTTAGCCTTTCAAATCATCTTTTGAGATTCAAAAACTAGAGAAGATGGATCATCAATCAATGCATGGAAGTAAAATTTGCAAGAAAAGTCACTAGATGAATCAAAGACCCACACCCTTTTATCCCTCCTCCTAGGAACAAGTACAACTGAATTGAGCACAATCAATGAAGATTGTATTCCCCTTGGGAATCGTGAGCACAATAACAACCGGCAATGGACACTCTGTGAGACCGGGACAACCTAAACAACCTAGGGAAAGACAAAGCAAAAGGAGAATCTCATATTCAAAAATATTCCCCAAAACAAGTTCTCTCACCATCCTCAACTCCCAGCTTAACATACTCCTTGAAACTATTGAAACCCTATGAAATAAACTTCCGAGGACACCGACAAAAGCCTCTAACCACCACATTTAAATGTCACACATCAAGTGTAAGTCCATATTTGCTCTTGATAACAACATGTCACAAAGACGTGGAAACCTCCGCAACCACTTTCCTAACGAATCAACATTTATCTTTACCAAATTCCCCACCCCAAACTCTCCTCTAATACTAGATTTTGACACCACCTCCCACCTAACAAGATGTTCATTCTTTTCATCCCCGCTCCCTTCCCACAAAAAGTCTCATCTTTTTCAATCAAGCATGCTATCTTTCTAGGGATCTTAAACAAAGACAAATAATAAATAAAAATGGTAGCGAACACCACCTATACCAAAATAAGTCTTCCTCCTTCCCATAAACAAACCCTTTTTTCCCCTTTCAATTTCTTTTGCACCCTCTCAACTACGGGGTTCCAAAAGCCCAAGGACAAAGGATTAACCCCCCAATAGTAGCCCGAGGTACTTATGGGGCCAATCCCCACCTCACAACCTACCCTCCCATTCATCATATCTAACTTTTCATTATGACCATTAAATCATATAATCAAACTCTTGGACATATTGACTCTTAACTCCAACATCAACCTGAAAACATCAAATATATTCACTAAATTCTGAAATTGAACCACATCACCAAATAGGAAAAAAGATAGTATCATTTCCAAACTGTATGCGTGACACCCCAACAAGGTCCCTTCCACTTTATAAGATTATACTCCATAGCCCTATCTACTAAATGACTAAGTTCATCCACCACCAAGGTAAACAAAAATGGTGACAATGGATCCCCTTGCCTAAGAATCCTAGTGATATTAGATCTCCCTCTAGCCTTCTCATTTACCCCTCACCAAGAAATTCATTGCCTCTAAGCACCCCTTAATCCAACTCCTCCATTTAATTCCAAAACCCTTTACTTCAAGAATGAAATCCAAAAAGTCTCAATACACATAATCATATGCTTTTTCAAAATCTATCTTTAAAGCCACACCTTGGTGGAAGGGGGAATATCGGGTCCAATAAATGGAGAGCTTACATTCCAAAAATCTATGGGGTGCAAAATTTTGCACAAGCAGGTGGCCATCACTACACATGCCCGTACCCTTATACATGTACAGGTTAGTTTTGCATGCCAAGGCATTTGACTTGAAGAATTATAGACCGAAGTGTAGTTAAAAACTCCATTTAGGCATCCAAACACCAAATCAATGCCTGGCTAAAACTACTGATGCCCAAACTCCCCATTTGCCATGTGCCATGTGCCAATCACATAGCATAATCCTGACAATAAAAAATGAATGTTGACATACTAAGTACAACAATAAATGTAATACAATGGATATTTTACAAAGATTTCTTTCCAAAATATGATTGAAAGAGTCAGTGATAACAACAGAACAGATTTCCTCAGCATAATCGCCGCCAGTTAATATGCAAGGCTTAGCAAAATTCCAAAGCAAAATTACTATTTGTCCCATAAAAGTATCATGGCATTAAACAAATTAAAGATGCCTCACTTCTTTACGAAAAGCTTCATCTTTCTCAGAAGCTGTAGAGTCATGCCATAAATTAATCACTGCATCGGTGCCTCCAGTTGCAAGCATTTCTGTCTTCCTCCCTATAGCTAAGGCCCAAATCTGCAGAACAACAAGATCCATTGAGCAAAACAAGAGAAGGACAACTTTTCATCCAAATAAAAACGATAGCAATCACAACAAATGATAAGACTACAGTATCCAAAAACAGAAAACAATTTTCAAATCATAAGACATTTATTAAAACAAGAAACAGGAAAAAAAAATTCAATAACTAAGTGCTGAAAAGAAAAAAAATAACTAGGCAGTAAAGATATTCCAAGTACTTTGATTATGATGAAAAAATCAAATTAAAAAACAGGAGGAAAGGAATGATGAAAGTAAAGATTTCCCCCCTTTAAACACAAATGACAATGAATAAAAAGTCAGATATGGCAGACAACTCTCCCTCCTATAGAGGGCTCTAGGAGCACAAAAGTGGTAGGCACCATTACTCCCCATTTTCAATGAATGCAAAGATACATAGATATTACTACGAGAGTGCGGCTTTCTATGCAGACAGTGGCGCATCTGTGGAGAACATATACATAATAAGACATGCTGTTGGTCAACCATTAAATTATCAATATGTGGGTATGTGGTAGGTGCATTTACATGAAGACTTGGAAGGACACAGCAGTGTGTAAAAAGACCCAGGAACCAGCCATATGTTAAATACACCAATTTATTATTTGTTGACACTCCAAAAAATTCTCATCTAAACTTGGGAAATTATTTGACTTTGTTCTTCTTGCTGCAACTACGGCCACTATTATAAGTAGTATTTCCACACATCCATCCACGTGATGCTAGCTGCCTTAGATCAAAGTTATCAATAATTCCAAAAACCTAAGTATATCGTATAAAATGGTGCAATCCATATGGGGTTGCAACATCCATGTTGCTTTAGCATCATTGCAAAACAATTTAATTTCTAAATAAGTACAAACAAACATAAAATACATACACAATAATGAAATCTGGATACTTATTAGTATACCAAAAAAAACTGTTTGTCATCAAAATCCAGACATCTACTCTTTTAGGATAAAAAATAGAGATAAGTGAAAAAGGATATACTAGTATACAATCAACTATAAATAAAAATGACATCCTATTTCAGCACCTTGTCCTCATGTTGATCATATGTTGCAATGCATTCATTAGTTTTAACTGTCCACAGCTTCACCAAACCATCACCACCTAATGGGAATCATTGTGGAGGGGTTAAAACTCAGCAAACTAAAGCATCAGAGTAACAACAAAGCCAGACTTGCAGTTGCAGGCAACATTACCACATGAAACAAACTGAGTCCCACGAGTAATGAATGATGCCCTAGTAACACTAGATGTGTGCCCTTCAAATGTCTTTAGACATGAACCATCAGATATAGCCCATATCTTTATTGTCTTATCTCCAGATGCTGTTATAACACATTGATCAACAGGAGAAAACTCTACAGACCAGATCCCCCTTTTGTGTCCTTTAAGTGCCACCAAAAATACTAGATCTGGAAGATGCCATAAGCATGCAGTGCGGTCCTGATGTGTTGAGAGAGGGAGATTAAATTAGAGGAACTTTAAGAAAGATACCAGCTAAGCCTCAAGAAATCATTCCCTATCTATCCTTGGCATATTCTCTTTATTCAATAGAAAGCCCTCAACCTGAAGTAGAAAAATAGAGAGATTTGAAGCAATACTGTGAGTTACTAACCTGGGAACCACTACATACAAGACTGTCATTTGGTGCAACAGCCAAAGAATTTATATCCTTATCATGGGCTGCTACAACTGCTTTTGCTTTCAAATTAGAAGCTTCTTCCGCATCATCAGCAAGACTATCTAAACTCCACACTTTGAGGGTACGGTCACTAAATAGGACATAACATGACAATTAGCACACAAACACAAACTAACCCTATACTTTTCTTCTTCTGGATAGATGGTTCACTAAATAATAGTAAAAGAAAGAACTATGTCTAATTCCATCATCATGAAACACAGTAAAAGTAATACCCAGAATGAGTGGCTGTGGCACGATACAAAAATTACTGAGCTGAATAGTCAACAATGTTCCAATTATCAAGAGACTAAAATAACTTAAAATAAGGAGCTTTCCAAACAATAATGCAGAATCACTGGCAAAACTTCAGATAGGAGAAAAACCAGCCAAAAAAGGTCCCAAAAAATAAAAATCAAACAACAAAAGGAGAGTAACATTTAACAGTTTTCAAGATTAAAACAAAAAGTTTCTCACAATTTTAATAAATTTTCCTTCCAAAGTTAAGATTGTGCACGGACACCCATACATGGGCACACAATGCAATGGCTTGCAAATATGGAACCAGTTTCCCGGCCCTGCTCACAGTATACACGAATAGAGTAGAGAGCAATTTTCGAAGTTTAAAACTAAACCCTCAGTTTTATGAGAGTACTTAATCATTTGAAAAAAAATTATACTATAATAAGTTATTATTCTATAAAGAGGTACAAGCAACATACATATATATTTGTTCCAAGAAGTTAAAAATTCCATTTCCTTATTTATAAGTAAAAAGGCTAGAAAAGAACTTTATATTTTGTTGACAATTTTTCTTATGGTAATGTTTTCGTGAGCAGGTGAAACAAATAACCGTTTGGCTTTATATTGCAATTGATATGTATCGAATCACTCTTCCTCACTTGTGCAGTCATAGTCCTTCAATATAAATGTAAAACCATCAATTCTCTTAGTTTCTCCACAATTCAAAAAGAGGGAGAGATGAATACTATACCCTAAATGAGTGTTGAGGCCGAAAAAAGGCATTTACATAAATACATATCTGTATACATCTATTTGTGCAACAATGAATAGTGTACCTATCAACCTAAATATCTCCTCTATTTTGTTATTGAAAAGAAAGAAGACTGGCTCACACAATTTTGAGGTGCATAAAACTTCGAACTGCGTACACAACACCGCGAAGAAATTAACCATACTGCATATCTTTTATCATCTCCATACAAGAACCCCAAAATCTCAAATGTTTCTGAATGATTTTTTATCAACTCCATAAGAGCACCCTAAAACCTCAAAATAATTAAAAAAAAATCTAAATCCAGCAACAAAGACCAAAATCCATGTGTATCATAGTAAGGGCTTCAATAGAGATTCATGAGTAAAGGCCACCTCAAATGAAGAAATTTCTAGAGTAATCACTTACCTACTACCACTAACAAAGAAGTTCCGCTTGCTCTTTGAAAAAGCAACAGCTCCAATAGCTCCGGTATGACCTATGCCAACCCCAATGCAACTTCTCCTCTCGGAGTCCCATAACCTAACCTATGAAGAGAAAGGAATTAGAGAAGCAAACATGAACCCTATTAAAGCAATATATAGATAAACAGCTAGGCACAACACCAAGAATACACAATGACAACAGCACATAAGCACAATCAATGTCAAATTAAAAAATGAGGAAAAAATTGGTGACAACTCCAATCAAAACATACAACGCAGCTCTGCCTTGAATTTGGAAGAAAACTTACACTATTGTCTTTGCTTCCTGTCGCAATAAGTGTTCTTCCAGATCTTGTTACGCATGTATCAAGGCATAGAACAATCTCGGTATGACCTGCCAATACATAGGAACATGACATGGATGCAAGATCATACACGCGTACCTGCGTATATTTACAAACCAAATCAGGGACTAAAATCTGACATCTGGTATCGCATTCCATCAAGATAGACACACACAATGAAAATAATTTAATATTGAAAATATTTGGGGTTTAGATGTTTATACAACTCAACTCCATAGAGCCTTTATCCCAACTATTAGGGGTTGACTAGGTTTAGATGTCTATAACAAGATGCTAATGTATAGTGATTGTGTAAGGTTGCTCATGCCTTATTTATTGTACCTGAAGCAGGTTCAACACAATCTTCTTTTCTAGATTTCATAGGCTTCCAACATACTGTTGAGGAACATTCATTGGATTTCATGCCAAACACATTCGGACACATGAAAAAAGTGTTCATAATTCTTTCAAAAATTTCAGACCCATTGGAACATGTTGAAAAATGGGAACACATATTGGAACTTGTAAAAGACACAGTGGGCACACATTCAGCACATGCTACATCTTTGTATTGGAAAATTTTGGAAGTCAAACCCATATATTGAATACAATAAACAAAAGATAAATAGAATCAGCTACCACCATTAGATCTTCAAAAAAGTAAAGATTAGCCACAGCCAAGACATCCAACAACCCCTGCTGGATCTCACGGTCTCCAGTGGTTGCTAACAACATACTTATCATTCTGAAAACATTTATTCCCCTTCGTTAAACTTCTGGCAAGTTGGAACATCCTTAATCTTAAAAAAACAATGTCACGTCCGTCCAATGTTAAAAATAAAATGGTCCCTCCAACTGAGCATGCAGTACAGAACCAGCATAAGGAAAGTTTAGCGTCAACTAAAAAATCTGACAACTTACGTGTTCAACACTTGTAGCAACGGCAAGGAATTGTTCTTCATCGCCCAAAAATTTCATATCGGCAATTTCTTCGTTGTATCCAACAAGCCTTTTGCTTAGCATTAACTTCAAACAACCTTCAGTATGTTCTGTCAGGGAATAATAAAGAAACTGCTGGTCAGCAGTGACACAGAGCAACCCCTGATCTGAAGGCAACATCACAACTGCAGTGAAGCCTCTTTTCAAGTCTTCCTCATCTGAGCTGACAGTAACATCCGAGGACTTCTGCTCAAAAAGGCACACTGCACTGCTTCAAAATAAAAAATGAACAAATTAAAAACATCCATTCCATTCTAATAACACCAAAGTTAAGATATGGAAGACAAAGATCTATGAGAGAGCTCCAAATAATATGAGAAATATTTCCCAGTAGTACCCATCAGAACTCCATATGCGTACAAGCCCACGTTCACCAACAGTGACAAAATAAATTGCTGCTGAATCAGCCCTTTTCTTCCCATGTTGCTGGATACATGAAGCCAGGCATGACGCGTAAGGAGATCCAGAATCAATTACACACACGCCTTCAAGCGTCTCATATGTTGGTACAGTGATCTTGGAGCCATATTCACGAAGGTTCCACAAGTTTACAAGCTGAAATGAAAAATATTACATCAGTTACCAACAGGCAACCAAGGCTTATGGATGAGACAATGCTAACAGACAAATCAAACAATTAACATAAATTATATATGCTTGTGTAACAAGCTCAAGACCGATCTTAATAAGGTGAAAAAATCACAGGAATCATAATCGAAATAGGCATGAACTTGGATGTGTACATAGATGGCAAGGATATGTACAATTTTTGAGAACATACTCGTTTTATGTTGCTTGAATGATGAGAAAAAAGGTATACATATGGGACATAAACACAGTTTGAGCACACCTATTATGAGACTAATAGAATTTCACTACTAAATCACTTGTTTAAGTTTCAGAATACTTTTAACCAGAGTAAATTTTCGGATTTTCCAAAATTCGGCAGATCTGAGTAGCTTTAGTGGCAGAGGCATAATTCCAGGATACAACAAACATAGTGCGCCTAAAGTTACTAATCACAAAAAGCATACAGTCGGTAGCAAAAGACAGCCATGTCAATAAGCAATATCATAAAAGAGTTGAGCTATGCCTTATCTCTTCCAGCACTAAGCAAGGTCCATCCGTCTTCAGAAACTTCCAATGAAGTCACTGTTGATCGATGCTCTAGTGTTGCCACACACTTCTTGCTTGTAAGGTCCCAAACTCGAACAGTGGAATCATCACTTCCAGAAAAAAGCTGTAAACCCCAGAAAAGTGATCAGCAAAAATTCAGTTTAAAAGAAGGAAAATAACACTAAGCATGTGATGTGCTTAGTCTCTTTTTCCTTTACATAGTTGTTCCGAAGCCCAAATGGAGGGTGGGAGTGTCTTAGGGAGCCCAACAGTCAGCCCACATACTTTGTTGGACCCTTTGAACATGTATTAAAGTACCATGAACTGAAGAAAATGATCTGTAGGATGGAAAAAGTTTAACTAGAAAGAGATCATTGTTGAGACAAATCTACTAATTGATACACATTCATGGAAAATTCAAGGTAACCATTGGCAAATATGGAAACTACCAACCCTCTTTATGGAGAAAATATTGAATATAACATTGACACCACATCATCAATGACACCTGGTGGTGTCACCAACCAGTGATAATAATTACCTATAACCACCTTATTTAATAATTGTCATGATAGAATAGTTAGGTTTACTAATCTTATTTGTTGTTTTATAATTGATACCACGTGGCATTGATGACATCGTGTCACCGTTACACCCAATATTTACTCCTCTTTATGATACCTCACATAGCTATATAAAACTAAAGCAATACACTATTTGATCACGATACAGTCACAATGAACTTCAGAAACAACTTACTGCATCAATTTCTTGTAAGCATTTTATAAGAATAAATTAAAAAAAGCAAGGATTGAGACACTAAAGTCTCATAAGTTTTGCAGTGAAGAATTGCAAAGTACATTAGTGCATCCAGAAAAACTTTTCCAAACATCATGCTTCAGTACAAGCATATATGGAAGTGTGAAATATGTGTGTGCAAAGCTTCCACGTGCATTTAGGTACAATCTGCTACTATTAGCAGATCACTGGGAGGGGCAACAAACGACATTTGCTAGGTCTAGTGGGTCGTTGATAGGATTGACTAGAACAATTCAAAAATTCAATATCCATACAACTCAATAGAATTCATAAGAATCCAAGATCCAATTGACAACCTTAAGATGAAGTCATTGGCCAACCCATCAATTGAATGGTAATAAAAAAATGCAATGCCACCATGTCAGGGATAAAAAAAAGAAGCAAAAAAGGCGGAACCATTGACTGGGGAGAATTGACCAGGATCAGTCAGACTTGTGCTCCCCATCTTCCATACTGAACACATGATTTTGTCAAAACTGGGTACTATGTCTCCTGTTAATACATCATGCATCCTACAAGCTGGCTTTAGCTATAAAGGAACTGCGTGTTTACCTGCAAATCCACCAACTCAGTACTTCATCCACCTACCAGTTTTTTTCCATTAGCAAGATTTGCAGTAACTTTTGCAAATTCAAAAACCTCTAAAGAAAATATCCTTGTCGGCAAATTCCAAGTCTGAAGACAAACATTTATGGAAGCAGAAATGTGTGTGCAGTATCACTCCAAGCTACCTACGCACAAATGTGCACACAACTGTGTGTGGACTATGCAATTATGTCACAAATGCTTCTAATGGGTCAAGCCAAATCTACAACAAAGTAAAGGGTGAGATTATAACTCAATTACACAAAAATGGGTTATCTGGAAAGATCCAATAATTTAAAACCGATTCTAATTTTTTTGAGGACCACATTTAATTGTAACAAGTTGTGATTTTGGGTACCTTATTCTTACCCTAACAAGTTACATTATACTCCACCAGTTTATAATGCAGAATACAAAGAAACAATCTACAACTGAACCATATACCATCCAAACAATAACAACCCTCTTAAAAAAAAAAACAGATGTAAACACTTTTCTCGTTACTCAAAACTCACTATTAGTCGATTCGGGTCAGGATGGAACATAATACAAGTCACAACCCCTTTGTGACCTTTGAAGTAATGCGTGCAGAATCCACCATCAACGTCCCACACAAGTACTTTCCTATCAGCCCCTGCCGTTGCCAGCAATCCACCAGAAGTGTCACAAGCCAGGCCCATTACAGGACCTTCATGTCCCTAAGCAAATACCAATCGCAGAAAAATTTTCAAACATAGTGAATATATTAGTTTTCTCTCAAACAAGTGATCAAATAATAGTTTGGTCTTTTCGTTGCAAGTACCTTCCAAGAACGTAGACATTTCAGTGTAGAGAGCTCCCAAACCCTAATTTGCCGACTGTGGCTGGAAGAGAATAGAAAGTTATTGTTCGGACTAAGAGCGAGGGCTGTGACGGATTCCGAGTCACCTTCAATTGTCGATTTTATGGAAGCGTTGGAAGAATCGACAATCTTAATTGTGTCACCGCAGGCGCAGATGATAAATGACCCGTCAAATGAGACGGCAAAGGGTCCACCGCTGTAAAATTGTTGCAAGGACTGAAGGCAACGGTAGTTCTTCTTCAACGCTACAGACGCCATTCTCTCTCTCTACTCAGAAAATGGGTTGGAAGATAGAAATCTAATCTTAGAAGTTTCAGAGATCAGGGTTAAACCTACGAATATATACAGCTTTCTTCCCGGTACGGGGAGGTTCTTCTCCGTTGAAACTTGAAAGAGAAGAAAGATTTAGGGTTTAGGGTTTTAATTTTGGTGGCGTTGGTCTGAACCCTGGTAGTGCCATGAACGACCCGGTTTTTTTGATACAACTTTAAGAACAAATTACACTCAGTCCCCCATAGTTTACTTAAATATTAGACACATCTCTCTTAATTTCTGAAATTACTCTCCTAGTGGATTTTAGTAACTGTATATCTCAAATTTGACATCATCATCATAGAGTTAATTTTGTAAAATGGTGTAGCATTATTTTAACAAACAAATGTCTTTTTTAGGGATTGAAGGACACTAAAATGCATAGAGTGGGCACATTAAATACAAGTAAAACCAATTTTTAAGTGTGATTCAGCAGTTGGGACTGACTTTTGATAACCGGAGGCTTTACGTTTAATTCTTTCTCACACCTTCTAAGAGTTAGTCATCCTTTGTCCAAGAACATGTTTTGACCCGATTTAAATCACGGTAGTCAGTCGCTAATCAAGAGAATAATCGATATAAAAATAAATACATTGTAACAAAAAAAAAACACAAGCAAAACCAGTATTTTGCTGGAAGTTTGGTACTAAAAGGCATGAGGTAGCAAGAAATCCATTTTCCAGAAGAATTTACTTATAATTCTTGAAGTGGCATTCGGCGCTGTAGTCTGTGGTTATAATCACCCAACTCATTGTTCTTCTCTTTTTCCCATGTAATTTTGCTCAATACATTGTGCCGACACATCACATCTTTCATTAATTCTGCACTCATGCATGTCTATGCCATGACATTTACCCTAAGGTGGTCGAAATCTCAACATATTTGGCAAAGGTTGGTGGATTAGTTGTTATTTTAAAGTCAATAGTACTATACCAACTAAGTTAAGATGAAATCCATTCTTGGATATATTTTGCTTCTAGCTTAATATTGCTTGTGATTAATTATATATAGAACTCTACTTAGATATTTTTTTAAAAAGAAAATCTACGCTTCACTCCTTTTTTTGACAAAGCAAAAACAAAAATAGGCTACATTATTTGAATTTATTGAACTTAATAAATAAGAAAGTCGCATAGTGTCAACTGCTAGATCTACCACGGTTATTTAATCTCAACATTGGGTCTTTATCTCATTCCTTATTCCTATTTTCGGTCTTGACTCATTCTCTATTCCTATTTGAATTTTTGAGTTAAAGTGGTACGTAAGCTTCTAAGATCATCATCCCATGTGATTTAAGTGATATATATGGGTTGCATCCGTAGAAAAGATTAAAGTTTTTAAAAAGACATGTGATTAGGAGTTTCGAGTTTAAATTGCTCCCTCTTAAGTGATTTAGTATCTCATCTCGATGAGGGAATTTGAGTGCTTTGAATCCCTCTCTACACACTCAAAAAAGGAAGAAAATGAGTTAAAAAAAACCTTTTTAAAGTGCATAAAATTTATCTAGAAGCACTGCCATACACATTCGTAAGTTTTTTGTAAGTGGCTTTCATCTGCATCAATGGTTCTATCAGAACGAAATAGTCTCACCTAATGAGTAACAAACAACCTTGACTTTGTTTAGAAAAACAGATAAAAAGCTAAGCAAAACCATTATTTAATGTTCACTTGTTTTCAACACTCAAGTTTTTTGGAAGTTGGGAAGACAAAGCCCAAACAAACTGAAGATGGCTCTGGGCCTTTTCTCCTTGGTTTTGTTTCTGTCCACGTTAGACTTATTTGACATTGCTTTGTCAAAAGGATGGGTCCTTTTCATCTCTTCCGTGTCTCAAAGCAGCAACAACTAATTTGTTTTTAAGTCATCTGCTCTCTCTCTCTCTCTCTCTCTCTCTCTCTCTCTCTCTCTCTCTACTTTGACGAAGGCACAGCAAATTGATCTGTTGTCCTCAGTGCAGAAAGATGTGTGGGGTTTCCTCCATTGGCCTTTCACAATTGCATGTGGTTTCATTATTTTTAGGGTTGTCAACGAATATAGGGCAGCCAATTAATCAGGTCTAACACTAAAGCTATATGAGTTGTACATTTTCACATTATATCAACATTATCAGACAAGAATGGAGGAAGTGACACAAATTAAGAAGAAAAAAACAACTAATTAGAACTATATCTTAACATTTCATCAAAATGTTGTGTACAATAATGACGCCAGTGATAGCTCTCCACATCTTATATACACACAATCAACTCGATCACAAATGAAAAATCATTCTTTCGCGCAAGTAATCTCTTGACATGAGTACTGAAAGCTGTTTTTATGGCGAGACAGGCCATGGAGAAGAAGATGCCTGGCTGCATTAAAGAAGCAAAACATATGAAGTCAATGGAATTATAAACATGAAAATTTTAAATCAAAATCTAGGCAAGAGGATTCTATACTTACTCTATAATCTCTCTCCAGTATGACTCGCATGCTTCGCCATCCAAAATATCTCTCCAGGCTTCCACGGTGGTTGAAGTAGATGAACTACTGTTGATTTCAGTTGGCATGATTTCGTATTCCCTCAAACTGTTACTAGGTCGCTCAGGTGAGGCTGAGACCAATGCAGGAACCGAGTTTTCACTTGGAATTGCATACGAAGTACTGAATCGATTGTTACCACTGATTTCTTGGTAGTTATTGTTATCAATATCGTTGTTATTTCCAGTAAAAATTTTGGAGTTTGCCATAGGATGATACTCATCAAAATTAGTATGCTGAGGGACTACCACGCTTGAAAAATTGGGAGTGATATGGGCAGGGTTGGGAGCCAAAGCAATGGGGTTGTTACCTAGTACACCTTCAAACTGATCAGGATTCAGGTTATAAAAGGCATGGTCAGGAAGTCGTGCCGAACCTAAGAAGTTAGGAGCCTCCATGGTTGGAGGCAGACCGCTGCTCAAGACTTGGAGGATATTATGCAATAATTGGATTTTGGCTAATTGTGTGGCATCTGACTGCAACGTGAGAGCATTGTCCCAAGGATTCACTGGGTTGCCCCAGTTAGCACTCGCAAGCAGGTGAGGTAAATTTGCAAGGACATCAAGATCGGTTCTTGGCCTGTGGGTGACGGGGTCAATTCCCATTTGAAGAAGTTTTTTTCTGATGTGGGTGTTCCAAAAGTTCTTGATTTCGTTATCAGTCCGTCCTGGAAGACGGGTTGCTATTGCAGACCACCTGCCGGAAAGATCGATGAAATGTTCAATTGAAAACTTTTTTTCACGATCATTACTTCTCTGATGAGGTATATAAGAAATTTCTTACACAAATGACATTGATATACGTAGTCATTTTTTTACAAGAATGTATGTATTATGTAAATCTAAAGTAAAGCTGAGAGAGTGTAAATTCAGCAGGTCATGGCCTGGTTAAGCAAAAAGAAAATACAAAGAGATGATGAAGTTGGGAAAGATTACTTATTTCCGAGTACTTCATGGAGGTTGATGATAAGTCGTTCTTCTTCTTCGGTGAACTTTCCTCTCTTGATATCGGGCCTCAGATAATTAGTCCACCTTAAGCGGCAACTCTTGCCACACCTGTTAAGTCCTGCAAGCTTTGGAAGTGCCCTCCAACTTCCATGACCATGTCTATGGATGTAATCCATAAGCTTTTGATCTTCTTCAGGAGTCCATGGTCCCTTTTTCAGATTATCCTCGTCGCAGCATGGTGATCTTCCCATCATCCCTGTAGAAATTTGATAAAGGTCGTTAGTGATCGTGAAAAGAACTTTTATATTATGTAAACTTGCAATCTTGCTGATCAGGGAGCAATTCATTTTGATTGCATAAAATTTTGCATAACAGACCAATTAACGGAAAGAAAGGACTTCAAAGCTTGGGCTAGTTAGTGTGTGGGGTGAGATTTATAATAGGATGAATATGTTGATATATCTATTAGCTAGGTGTTGCTGCTTTTATAGTATGTGGATGTTGAAATAACAGTTGATGAGAAGCGCATTGCAATAGATGAGAAGCACTTCCCAATATGCGATTTCATTTTGTTTATTTTAATCTAGTTGTTTTTATTTCTTTTGTGTGGGGGATCTGACTTCCTCTTGTTCAACAAGGTAGATAGATAGGGATAGGGGATAGGGGATAGGGGTACGTATTGTAATTGTTGCCACCTTTCTGTATATATATATATATATATATATATTGAGTAGGAGGGGACACATCAGCAACGAATTTGCATAAATCTTAAGAGGAGATTAGCTAGGTTTCAAATTTGCTGAGTTTTCTTTTCTTAGACCACATTAAGAAGAAACCTACACATATGCATGCATGGTACATCTTATTTTTTTGACCATGGTACTTAGCATATCAACACACGCAAAACTATTCAGTCTTTAGGCCGGACCTACCAAACCAAAATTCACCTTCCATGTTCTAACGACTAATTTTAATACTATTATTACTAGATCACATTTCTATACTAGCTTTTGGTATATTTGTAACTACATTTTAACCAACCATAAAGTGGCAATTATTATTTATTAAGTGTGGGTCAAAGGATGTACACCTATTTTGGTTTAAAAACAACAGCAACTGGAATAATTCAGATAAATAAGCTTATTAACTTATTTAAAACCAACCCTAATGTCGAAATTTTCCTAAAAATTGTTAAACTTATTTGGGTCTCCGACCATCACACACATCAATAAGCTCAAAAGAAAAGCATCATGCTACGAACAATTCTGTTATTCCCCCTCTGTAAAGTTATGTGTTTGATCAGATTTCGTATCGCATACTCTTGCCGGCTTCAAGTGTTACAAATTCAGCCACGCATGCATACATACTGTAATCCAAATCATCATCAACAACTTGAGATCTCCTTTTATTTCTTTTGAAATATACACAATGCTAAAAATATGCATCAATTTTAGAGAGCTTGTCTCCAACTGCTCCCTAAGTGTCGCAATTGCACAGTTCATCTCCCTCACACCAAACAACCATTTTTTTTATAATTTAATTTGATTGCTTTGTTTCCTTTTCCTCTACTTTGTTATCTCAATGTCTAAAGCGCAAGCACCAATCTTTAATTAATTGGTCTCCAAGCCCCCCCCCCCCACATTACAATAAAACACCTCAGTGCTTTCACAATCCATTCACCACCCATACATTTTATACTTCTGTCTCTGGGTGTGTGTAAGAGAGAGAGAGAAAGAGAGAGGGTTTGATTTGAAATACCCTGGTCTCTGTAACTGCAACTGGCAGGACGTCGTCAGCACTATCTTTGTTTTTCTGCATGGGCTCTAATTCAACTTTAATTCACACACATGATCACAAATCACAATTCATGCTTAATTTTTTTTTTTTTTAAAAAAAAAGAGAGGCTAGATTCCTGATTCGCCATGCAAAGAGCATAGGAGTAAACACCATGTTCCCATTTCCGGCATTTCAGTCCCACATCCAATGCAAACTAGGACAAACTAAATCTCAGCAAATGATTGTTTAATGACAAGCTTTGGATAATATACGATACAATGATAATAGCGTGTGAGGAATCACAACTATGCATGGGTAAGCAGCCAAATAATAAATAAAACAAGCAGGTACAGAAATTGGATCGAATTGACAGTCAAGGGGAGATAATAATTTAAATTTTTGCATGGACGACATCAACCAGAATCCCTTATAGGTAGTCATCGTATCAACTTGCTTGTCAAACTTTTCTTGTGGTCACCTCAACACCTTTGTATTTTGCCAATTTATCTGCATATGTCATCAGAAGTGTCCTCGAGTTACGTTGTAGTTTCGTTTTCTAAATTTTGCTAAAGAAATTTGAAAGTTTGATTGATAACTACGGATCAAAATTGAAAAGCTTTAACTCGATCAATGGTGATATATATAGTTATTTTCTGGACATGTAAGCTTGATGCTCAAACTCTGATTGCATCTCGGGTACTCGCCTCGTGGACATGTAACTTGCTATTGTGACATACATTACAGTGCTCAAATTCTTGACCCTTCTACCTGGTCTTCCTCCTCTGGCCTGCTAGGTGGCATCCGAAAACGAAAGAACAACTGACTAAAGATCACACGTTTTTTTATTTTTTGGGGGGGGGCTATTTAGCCTTAAGGTCTTTCCTAATTCCTACCATTGAAGAGCACAGCACAAGTGACATCATTCCTTCATTAGTCAATATGGGAGTTAAAGATAAAGTAGAGTTTGCCGGGGAGTTTCTCACCTTTTTCATTTTTTTTTTGTTTTGGAAAATTACATTCATACTCCATAGGTTTGTTAGTTAATCACTTAAACTCCTTGATATTTAAAATATTACTTACAAACCTCAATGAGGTTTGTATGCTTACCCCTTATCCCTGTCCATTAGTTAAATTACATTTAGACTTTTTGAAGTATATAGGTGTATAATATTTAGACCCCTTAAGTTTAAAATATTATACTTAGACAAAAAATATTTCAATTAAAAATAGAATATCAAATATTTTAAATTTTACAATCAAAAACCATGTTCTATTATGTCATTTATTAAAATCAAAATAAAAATAAAAATCTAATTTATTCTTAAAAAAATTATAATTAGTATTGTTGATGTCAAAATTTGGACGATCTCCACATCATTTTATTGGGCTTTGATCACCTAAGAATGAAGTTAGAGACCGAAAAGGTGCTTCGGAAGTTGACTCTTCGATACCTAAGTCAGTAAAAGACTCAAATGTATGAATTGCGTATAGTAATCAATATAAATATATTAAAGTACTCAATTCAACATTCATTTATATACAATTATATTGTCTATTGGAATAAAACTAAAAAACTAAACAATTGAGCAAATTATAATAGACACAATATATTACATATTTAATTGGAGTAATTTGATCATTTAATAAATTCTATTAGTTCTGCAATTAATAAGGGGTCTAAATATAACATTTTAAACTTGAAGAACTTAAGTGTTGCACATTTACAAACTTTAGGGGGTGTAAGTATAATTTATTAACAGATATATTAATGGAAATTGATGGTAGAGGCTTAAGGGTTACGCGCGTACAAACCTCAAGGGGTTTGTGTATAATATTTTAAATATTAAAGTGTTTAAGTGATTAAATAATAAACTTTGAGGGGTGTGAATATAATTTTTTCTTTTTCTTTTTGTTTTTTATGGATAGAGTCAAAGCAAAGCAAGCTTTAGAACTGGGCTGGGCCAGTTCAGCCTTAAATAAAGACAAGTCTTTGTCAAATTGGGGTGAATTGGGCTCGAATGAATACCCAAGTTCTATTCAACTCCAAGGTTAGGCCGACTGAATTGGACGGGAACGGCCCAAAATTTACGAGCCAAGCGACAACTGCAAACGAAAAAAGAGTATTTTGGGGGGTCATGGCCCCTCATCTTTTTGAAAAATACTTTTTAACCCCTTAAATTTTTTTTAAAAAAATTATGATTTCCATTACATTTTTAAAAAACTATGTGGGATATTTCTCCAATTATATTCAAAAAAATATTAAAGATTTGACCTGTAATAACAAAATGAGGATATGATCACATAGATGAGCGTTCCTTTTACAAATAAAAATAATTGTTTTGATGGCCAACAAAAAAAAAATTAGTAAATCGTTGTAAAAATGAGTTAGAAATGTAGCTTATATCTAATAGTGGAGTAAATATTGAATACAACGGTGATACCATGTCACCATTGATGAAATGATATAACCAACCAATAATAAAATCTCAAATGAAAAATGTGAACCTCACTTGGACTTACTTGGAAAAAGGGTGAGAGTTATTTGCTTATATGACAAGTTAGTTATTGATTTTTATGGGGTCCATCTGCTTGTTTGTTTTAGTATTATTGATTGGTAATATCACGTCACTTTGTCACGTGGTATCATCTTTGTAATGAATAATTTCTCATAATAGTGGTGCTAGATTGACCGAAAAAATAGGATCAAATTTAATAATAGATTAATGTGGTGCTAAAATGGCGGTACCAAAAAAATAAAAGTTATTAGCCAAAATTTAAACCAAACTTCAAAAGTAGTGTATAAACATTGATCTTGATACATTCTTTACATTGTACGTTTGGCTAACTTGTTAAATAGAATAGTTGCATAAAACTATTAATTATGACATATTTGACATCGTCAAGATAAAATCCTAATTTCGTCCCTGTTCCAACTTGAAAGGATGTAAAGGTAAAAACCAAGGTTGAAAACGAAAGATTGGAACAACTTTCACAGAATAGGAATAACACTGATGCAACGGTGCCTGCCTGCTAGCATAGTGTTAACAGTAAAGCTAATATTGCCGGCCGGGAGGTAATTGCACTCTTATGTATTTGTCCATAAAACATTGTCATTTTATGGTCATAGCCGAATGCCAAATACATAGCACAGGTAATTCGGAACTGCATGTGAACAACTTTACAGACATTTCTTCTTCTAAAAAAACATCATGCAACTCTTTAGTTCTACTTTACTTTGATCCATTACAATGAATCATAAAACTCTAGCTAGCTAGCTAGTGATCAAAAAGACGTGTAATTTTTTTTTTATTTGAATGAAAATTAGTAATTGACATTTAAAATATAAATTTCACAAAAAAAAATTGTTATAATTGTAACAAACAATCAAAAACACCACCCCACACCCCCATCCCCACGAGAAAAAAAATGAGTTGGGTCAACGAGTGCAAGTTGGTGTTCACATAAGAGATGCCTTGTGGTTGGAGGAAGTCAAATCTGTTGGTTTTTTTTTTTTCTGTTGGAAAAAAAAGGTGAGGAGAAAGGAGAGCGTTCAAAGACCATTGCGATAAGCCCTCGCGTAGAGATCATAAGGCATTTGATCACATCCATTACTTTTCTCAAAATAAATCTAATTAAGTTAATATAACAGTCGATCACAGAATTTTAATGTAAACTTTAAAACAATAAAACTTTCAATCTCAAAATAAGAAATTCGGTCCCACCCCACCGGTGGTTGTTGATTTGAGGTTATGTGAAAACATCGAAGCATCCCACACTGTCGACTGAAGGAATCTCGTAGCCAAAAAAAAAACAAAAATCATTTGTGAAATTGAGGTCAGCCGTCTGCCTGCCTCATTGTCCTAGGAGGAATCTTCCAGATCATCTTTCCAATTATACTATTGGCTTGTGGGTCCTGTCCTCATTTTGTTGGGTGGTTCAAGTCCTTGTGCGTGGATGTATATATATAAATGCTACATATACCATGGGTGGTCTAAACTCTCATCAGTTCTCCACCACCCCCTAGATCAGCTGTAGTTTGAGGAAGAAAAGAAGATGTTGGGAACAATTTCGGAAGAAATGGTAATAGATGTGTCAGCCAGCAAAGCGTGGGAGGTCTATGGCACGCTTCAACTGGCAAAGATCGTTGAAGAAGAGCTCAGTAATGTCCTTGACAAAATTGAGGTCATAGAAGGCGATGGAGGAGCTGGGACAGTTCTCAAACTCATATTTCCACCAGGTAGGTATATATTTGTGTGTCTTCATTACAACACAACACTTGTTTGTTTTATTTGCTGTCTTACTCTGATATCGTCTTCTTGTTTTGCTTGCTAATCATCAGTCATCACTAATGGGGGGTGGGTGTGGGTCTTATAGTATCAATCTTAGTGCCCAGAATAATTCTTGCCATGGCTTTCGCATCTTTGCCTTTGACAATGAAAAAACTATTGTCCTTGTCCAATATCGAGACATCCTCTAGTCAATCTCCAAATCCTTTTTGCCCCATTTTAAACATTTGAAAATGGATTGATTCTTACAAGTATTTTGTTTTGGAGTGAATCAGGCACACCAGGGTTAACCAGCTACAAGGAGAAATTTACCAAGGTGGACGATGAGAAGAGAGTGAAAGAAGCAGAGGTTATTGAAGGAGGATACCTTGATCTGGGGTTTACACTGTATCGAGTTCGATTTGAAATAATAGAGAAGGGTGAGAATTCATGCGTCACCAAATCCACAATTGAATATGAGATTAAGGAAGAAGCTTCTGCCAATGCTGCATTTGTCACCATTCAGCCACTTGTCGCCGTTATGAAAGCAGCAGCCGATTATCTGATTAAAAACAATAAGTAAATCCTCTTTTGTGGTTGTAATAATCTGTTGACTCTGCTTGTAGCTTTCTTTTCTACAGATCATTTCCTCGGGTGCTTGTGCTAGTGGTTGTGGTTGTCATAATCGAAAGTGTTGTTTACATGTGTCTTCATGACTTGCAAACATTAAGATGAGTTATGATTGAATCTAGTTTCTTAATTCTGTTGATCAAAAATTAGGACCACATATGTCATTCTCTTTCTCTCTCTCTCAGTGAGAGGGGAGAGAGAGAGCGAGAGACTATATGCAAAATGTGTGGTGAATGTATTTGGAAAGTAGTGTTTGATTTGATTAGTTAGCATGGGGGACACTACTATACCCAACTTACTTTTTGGTACTATACCGAAAAGTAAGTTGACCTATTTATGTTACACGTGTCTCTTTCAAACCAATTTCACTTGTAAGAACCCAATTAGCATATACCATGTCAATGCTAGATATGTTATTGCACTTTTTTGGTCTTATTATTGATTAGCCTAGGATTACCCAACCGTTAAATCCTAATCCAAAAAGATATTGATCTCTCTTTTATAACGATTGTGTTGTTTTGTTCATCTATTTAGAAACGTGACTGAAAGTATTGTAATATCAAAGAAAGACAATGTTTGGAACATAGTCCCATGAGCAGCAAGTTAATGTGCCAGCAGCCGAAGCATGGGAACTCTGTAGCACTCTTCGATTGGCAAGCTCATTGAGAAAGAGCTTCCCCATGTTGAAAAGATTAAGTTACTACAAGGCGATGGAGGGGCTGGCACTATTGTTAAAGTCATTTATTCACCAAGTTGGTATCTACTCTTATATGCCTTAGGTCCAATCTCTCTCTCTCTCTTTCTCATCATTAATCTTCTGATAAAATGGATAATTCAATGATTTTTACTACTTGGAACTATGGATATTTAGAAGAAGTTACATGGAAACTTCAATGCATGGAAAATTTCTCAAAAATTGTGGTCGCATAATTACAGTATGACAACCAGTACAATGTAGCGTATTGAGATGTAAAAAAGTATGTGCCATATAGTTAGTCTTTCACAAGCCCTATATTGAGTTCTTCGTTTGAAACAACAATCACATAAGGGTCCAGCATGATGAATTTTTAGGGTTCCATACTGCAGGCAACAAGAATCTTGCATTGTTCAACCCATGTGCATTGAAGCCCCCACCACTGCGGGGGTCGACTCGAACCTTTCCAGTGTATCCTGGGAAAGCCCCTGTCCCGAACACCCCCTTACAGGCTGTTGTCGCCTCCAATGGTTTATCTGAGAGACCCCCGAAAAATCCGGTTTCGTAAGGGTTTGTTATGGTTGCGGCCAATGCTGATGCAAAGTGAACAATCATAGAATCTGTACCCTCATCCCCACTTGGTGGATCCAATGTTAAACCTAGTGCCCCATTTTCTGACCTATGGAATGGCCATGCACACGTTGATGGACACTCATTTTCTGGGTTCCCAACCACTATGTAAACCTGCTTCCCTGCAAATTTTTCCCCATTGAAACAAGTTAACAACAATGAGATGTGATTGGTTTACTTTGACGACTATGGTCTATGAAACTGAACGTTTTTCTATTTGAGATGATCTTTTGATTACCAATAGCGCCATGGAGGAAGCACCATTCCGAGCATGAATCTTTGACAGTCACGTCGTTGGCTGCAAAAATAACGGCAACAGTATTAGGGGTTCTGCCACTGGCTTTTTGCACTAGACCTGCAAGAGAGTCGTCATTCAAAACCTTTCCAATGGAGTATTTGTCATCATCAATTTCCTTCACCGCCTTCACCGTAATCTTTGGGCTCTTCTTCAAGCTTTTGTTGGCCACCGTTTGGTAGCTTTCGACAATATTCCACCATGAGGACACTCGTGGCTCGAAGCTCACATTATGATCATTGTTGAGAGATTGAATGAAGGTTTTGATGGCAGACTTTTGAATAGGATTGATTTGGCCATACCAAAGTACGGACAGGTTGACGTCTCCGGTGAGAAGAGGACCTTTATGGTAGGTTGTCAAGAGAGATTTCTTAGCTGAGCATAACGGAAGAAGGTGCACAAAAAGGAAAAGAAAGAATGAGAGAACAAGAAGACTCTTGGGGAGGGAAGACTCCATTGTCTATCTTATTTCTGTCTGTTCCTTTTTGCATTGGCCACCATTATATGTCGCAGTTTGCGTCCATAAAATAGACCATGTTATAAGCCAGGCCACAAATGAGCTATTTTTGTTCTTAATCCTTAAGACAGAATAGGCAAGATGTTTATAGATTCTATTTCTAAGAATTATGAACCAGTCAAAAGGATTTAGACACGAGGTGTAAGAAGTCATGTTTGGCAGCAAATGACCTGAGCAACATGTATGAACATATCCCTAACTTAGTAGCAACTAATAATAGAATCACAAAACGCCTTACCCCACCCCACTAAGGACAGCCCAACACAAATTGGATCTATAGCGAGAATTTCAAATGTAATTTTATTTAATATTTTAAAAAGATAATATTTTTTTTAATGATTATTAATGATTTTGGACAACAGTAGACATCTTTTACCAAGTTCGTTGACAGAAAGAGGTAAATTGTGTGATCTAGGGCGGGACAGTCAAATTTCATTTTGTTCGTGTTCTGTTTTGACTCTGTTTTTTGATCTATATATGGTCGTGTCTAACTAGCTAGTTTGGGATTGAATAGGATCAAACAATAAATTGAGTACAATTGTAAAATTAGGATCTTACATAAATTGAATAAAATCTTAAAGAAACAACAAGAGAATTAGAGATAAGGATAAAGAACTACAGTAAGACAAAGAGAATGAAATGGAAACAAAGAGTTGAAGAGAGGCAACGAGAGTTGAGGAAAAAATAGTGAAGAGAATTTGAAAAAGATTGTTACATTTAAAACTAAAAGTTGTTATTTTTAAATTTTTTTTAAAAGACTTTGTTTTATTTTAAAATTTTCTATTAAACTTTACATAAACTTGTGAAAATATTCTTACATTTTAAGGCTTTCTATAAAACTTTAGATAAACTTATAATATATATTGGATCTTTAAATTAGTCTATTAAAAAAGGGCATTAGTACATAAAACTGAATTAAGGGGTAAAAATCAAATTGGGGTCTTAAATTTATTGGGCTCTGAGCCACTATTTTAATGGTCCAATTTAGGGCTCCTATGCAACTATTTTAGTGTTTGGGCCTTAAAGTCGGCCCTACTGTGTCTGCTCTCATTTAAAAGATTGAAGTGGTTGTCCATCTCACAACGATCGTAGTCTTTTCTCGTCCCTCACTGTCAAATTTTTGTCCATTGAACTGATTAAGTGAGATAAATTTATTATTGAATGGCACGCAAGAATTAAAGTTAATATATGTATTATTCTATATTTTATGCATTTTTTTAATTGGTCAAAAACAATATGTGGACTGCTCTAAGGTATTTTCATAGTAAAGATGTTTAATATTACAACGTGATGTCATATAAATTTTCTTTTTTAATAATTTAGGCATCTAATGTATATTAAATATTACATATGTGTTATTTAATATATATTCTATCTGCGTGTAACTGTTCAATAATATAATCCATAAAAATTGTAAATATACATAGACCATCATAACTAAATACATGTTTTTAGCAAATAGATCTGTACATCTGTTTGTCTCTCTTATCTCTTACTTGACCCATAGTTTTCAAAATACAATCTATTGTTTAATTACTATTTTTATGTTCTTATTTATTTTGTATGTTCTTCATGAAAATTGAATTATTTTATTATTTTTTTAAATTTTTATATGATCCTTAACTCCTTTATGTATGCAACGTTCACTTACTATTTTGTTGTGTTTTATTTTCTCTAATAACAACTTTATTAAAAGTTTATTTTGATATTAATTGATTTTTGTTGGATCATTTATGAGAATGAACAATTTAATTAGTTGATTTTTTGAAATTCCTTATAAGAGTAAAATAGAGATTCAAAAATTTTCATGTTAATATATTTTTGTTAGTAGTATAGATATTTTAAATTTTATATTATTGACCTAATCTTTCAATGAGTTTTTTTGTTAAGCTAAATTATATTTCATTATTGAACTCTAAAATTTGAGGCCTAAAGTCTATGTTTGTTTGTTTGTTTGTTTGGCACTGCCGTTGAGCCGGCCATGCCTCCCACCCTGCCAAAAAAACACGAAGAGAGCATACCTTATGATCTTGATCCTGGAGCATGAAATTCATAGAAGCCTATGATACACAATTACACATTATCAGCACTTATACCTGGTAGGGGCAGGCATATTAGAAGGAGTGTGCGCTTTTACACGCATCCTCAAATGCACATAATAACACAATCAATAGAACTACAGCAAAGAAAGAGAAGAATAAACCTGACTGATAGGAAGTTATACTGCAACATCGAAAAGTTTCTAGATGAAAAACCTACATAGCACATACAGACAGGACATTCTGGGTGTAACAATAAGGCATTATTCCTGGGCTTGCTGCTAGTGTACAACAAGGGAAGATTAAGAAAAGAGAGAATTGGAATGAGATATAAAAGAATACATATTTAATTTATGACCTTTGATCTTATTTCTATGATATATCAACCAGGTTAATTTAAAACATCAAACAAACTGGCACCCAGTATCCTCACTTTTTAGGATTCTCTTGTTCTGTGTTGTTGGTATAAGGCAACCAGATTCTTTGCATTTGGACCACTGGGGAACCTTACTGTCTTCGTTCTTCCGTAGCCTGGCAACAACTGATTTAAATCCACTCCTCATGTAAGTCACCCCAAGTGTGACAAGCTCTCTGCACAACAAAACGCTGATCAGTTCTATTAGCTGCTGTGCTGTCATCAATTGCAACACCATATTATGTGACGTGCAATTCCTCACATTATCAGTCACATTGAACCATCACATTGCTGTTTAGCTAATTTTGTCGCGACCATGTACCCATTCGCTTAACAATGATACTTGGTCATTTTTATTACTTGTCAAAGAATAGTTGAAATATTCAGTTCAAACACATAGATAACATATTTTTCAAAAACAGAAACAGTGCCTCCTCTAGATAGCCAGACGCAGAGATTGTTAATGCAATATTTGGGACATCAGATTTGCACAGAAAATCAACAAGTATTACTATTTGTTAAGAGGAATCAATATCTAATGCTAATATTTTCCAGATATTTTACTCTACCGTAGCAATAGAAGAAGCCCCCCCCCCCCCCCCCACGACAAAAAAAAAAAAAAATGAAACTCTCTTTAACATCATATTACATCATAGGGAGTTGTCTATGGCTGGAATATCTACAAAAACATTCGAATTGAATAGCAATACTATCACAATACTTGGTTGTTGTCTCTCTTTAAGTTCTCTCAAATAATTTATGGTCCGTTTAGTTGGGTGGATGGAAAAATGGAAAGATAGAAATTAGGAGTGATACACTTTCTATCCTTCTGGAGAAAATTCATCACTTTCCTCCTTTGTGTTTGATAAGGGGGATAGAAAGTAGAAAGAATTGATTTTTTGGAGTTGGGTAAGATGGAAAAAAATATTTGTTTTTATTTTTTTAATTTTTAATTTTTAATTTTTTTATAAAAAAAATATAAATACATATTTTATCATTATATCTATATATGAAATTAATGTATACATAATAAATATGAAATATGTATATATCAAATGATATATAAACAAATAATATACGTTTCAACACAAATAATTAATTTTCCATCTATTTTTCCTCCCAATTTTGGTGAAAACTAATTCATCCTTCCTATTTTCTTTTTTTACCAAATATGATGTTTTATCTATCCCTCCAACTTTTCATCCTTCTAACTTTCTATCCTTTCATTTTTCCATCGTAACAAATAAAGCAATAGTTTCCCCTCAATTATGACCTACTAAAGTAAAAAACTCGAAATTTCAGGACTACTGGTAGTTTGGGGAAAATACTCCACAAAATCCACAGCAAGTCACACAGATAGACAGCGGGAAGGAAATTTTACTTACAATGGTGAGCAAGGAGATCGACCACCCTTTACATAGTAGATGAACAAATATGCATCGTAATGCTGCCCATTGATGAAATAAAAAGCATGCAACCTTCGCACACACTGGAAGGACATTTTCTGGTACAAATGGATGGCAGAATTGTTGTAAGAAATCACATGTAAGTAAACTGCTTGGCAATTTGGGATGTTAGAGGCATATTTGATAACCTCTTGAATTAGTGAACTGGCTGAAAATTCAACACCAGAAAATGTATCAATTAGAGAAGGAAAGAAGTGCAACATTGCGAGTCATAGGAAAAAGAAAATCTTACCTATGCCAAGATTTCTATAAGATTCTACTACTCCCAGTGTAAGAATATAAACTAGTCTTTGGTCTGATTTTGACGGATCAAATCTGAGCAAATCTTCTACCTGCAAAACCAATGTTAGTTGTATATAAGTAAGACCTACTGAAACATCAATGATTGGCTCCGATTAATAATCTACAATTAAGCAGATATTTGAATTTGAATGAGGACTTCGTTATACATAAGTAACCTAAATTGTGTGTGTATTGCAAAAGGAAGACTAAGATACCAATGTGCTTGAAAATTCATGGTTTCCACATGAAACTACAATGTTACAATCCTATGCATACTAAGTGCTCACCTCACTTTCTTTTGCAAGAACAATCCTGGCAGTGACAAATCCAATTAGTTCATCACTCTGACCATTGGGCCGACTGCGGTCAACAGCTCCCCAAGACACAACCTCACGGCCATTAACAACGTTGTGGAAGAATTCAGACTCATACCTAAGAAAATGACCATATGCTTCTTGGTGAGGGAAGAAGACTTGATCATAGTTAAAATGATGCATCAATTAGCTAAAGATTATATCAACTGACCTAATAGGAAATAAGTCACCATGAATTTTCTCAAGAACCTCTAAATCAGAGGGTCGTATAGGCCTATAGCATATGGTAGGACGGTGGGACCCTTTCAGGCCTACCATTGAAGACATCAATCCCCCACAACTATTTGATGTATTTGGAGAAGAATTATGAGAATTTCTCCTCCCATTTATGCCACATCAGCCACGAGGGCCATGCAGTGGTCACTGGAACCTGATCAAAGACGATTTCAATGAATTCCTTGTAACTGCAAACCACATGTAGCAACAGAATAACTTCAAAGCTGAAACGCACCTGGCGAAGATGATTTTAATTAATTCCTTTGTAACAGAAAACCACATGACACAACAGAAAATTTTCAAAGCTGAAATACATATAAGTTAATTTAAAAAAAAAAAACTAATAGAGGAATAGCATGACTTTACTAGTTCTAACATGCTCGACGCATTTGATGTATTCAGTAAGATGCAGTAACTTCACACAAGAAAAGATACCAAATTGGAGAAAAGTAATAATTGTTGAATGTGCCATCCCCCTTTTTACTTCCCAGCTCTGTTTTCTGGCCCACATTTTTCAAATATTTAGAGCTTGGCTTCAAACATCAAAAGTCACTTCAATACTTCAGTTGCAATACTTCACACAATACTTAATTGGCTGACAAATAAGTAGCTATCAGTAGTGCTCAAACTATGCCCAATGAGTTCCGGAGAGGACAATTCACAAGAAAAAATACTAAATAATAGCAAAGTACTCAAATCCAAGATAACAATTGATTCCAAGTTTTTTTTGGTTCTTCAATCCTCTAAGAAAGTAAACGAAACATTAGATCAGCCGATAACTTAAGAAAGCATAAGAAAGTCAAAAAGTCAACATTGAAACAGCTAAGGCGGATTTTTTTTTTTTAAAAAAAAAGGGAAGTTCACAGCGTTGTAATTATTGCCCTTGCGTAGTAGATGCAAGAGAAGAATAAGAGGCGCCCATTTCTGCGCAGCACCTCCTGTTAGTATTGGCATAAAAGGTAATACAGAACTACAGAAGTCTTTGACCAAAAAAAAAAACTACAGAAGTCATTGTGTTTATCTTTGGACTATAAGGTAATAATATTATAGAATGAATGCAATACTTCATTTAGGAACCTTCACCTTGGCTTTTTTCTTGATCCCAATAAGCACCAGTCCAAAGTTGACAGCTTTAAAAGTGATTCTTGACACAGAGCCTAAACTAAACGGATACAAACAGAAACACAATCAAAGCCAAACTAAACGGATCTCCTGGTTAAAATAGTAGTCAAGATGTGGAACATACAATGCAACAGTGCCCCCATCTAATGTGACAGGTATATACCATACATGTGAATTGGCAATCTAAAAATATAAGAGGTTTGAGCAATCTAAAAATATAAGCTTAATCATTTTGCTATCAGATTATGCAGTCAAATATGAGCGAAAACTATGAAAAAACATGAACTAGAAATTTTTCTATGATTGCATATATTTGCATCCTAGAAATGGTACATCTATTTCAGAGATCAAATTCATACAAGATCCCTTCAAGATGAGGTGTAAAGGGGTAAGCATCAAAATTGTATAATCGATTGTCAATAAGAAAGATATGATTCCATCAAAAGGCTCTTTTACACGCCAAGCTATTGATTAAATAGATGCATCGTGGTTATGATTAAAGCATTATGACCAAAAAACTACATTAGAACAGTGCTACACTGATCTTTTGCAGCAAAGGTTATGCCTTACATAATTGCAACAAGCACCATGCATTAAAAAAAACACATTAACAGCAAAACTTCTTCACACAGCTTGAACCAGAACCAATCATTATGAGAACAAAAAAACAGAAATTTCAGCTCTGGGACAGACTTTTGTAAATAAAAATTAAAAAAAATTTGAGTTTTTACCAACAAAATCTCTTGAATCGAGTGATGGGATTGAACTGACAGCTTTGAAGACTAAATTTTAAGACCAGATCATAACTTAAACTGAACATAGAAACCAAAATTGTGCTCATCACGAATTGCATATTCTCGAAGCAATGTCTTCTTTCTTTTCCTTGTAAGTTATCTAAAAGCAATGTCATTTATGTTTTGAGCCAACTGACGGCTTTGAAGCGCAAAATTTAAGACTAGAAAAACGAAAAAACATAACTTAAACTGAACATAAAAATCAAATTTGCGCCCATCACCAATTGCGCAACTCAATCAATGTCTGTTTTTTTTTTCTTGTAAGTGATCTAAAAGCAATGCCAATAATGTTCTCCGAAGACAATCCTAGGCACGGGGACAGAGGCAGTGGGGGCAGCTGCCCTCTCTGAAATTTTTGGAAGTTTTGAGGTTGTACTAAAATTTGTAATTTTGTTCAAACTTGCCCCCAGTGGAAATTTGTAAAAACTTTGGGGATGATTCTGTTTCCTTGAAACTAAATGGGACCCTTACGTAAAATACAAAATTAGACTTAAAGAGATAGGCATATCGACTCTTGAGTCTCTCTTTAATGACTTCATCCCCTCTATTTGGTCTTCCTTCTTTTTGCTCCCTCTTCGTCTCAATGTGCTACAATTTGCTACTAAAGGTGAACCAAGTTTTAATATCCCTACAAAGTGACACATCTTGTGTTCTACAATTTTCGGAGTACAAAAATTATGTTGGCATCACACCTATTCTTTATACATATCACTTTAGAGTCAAACTAAAAATAAGGCTATTGAGGAAAAAAAAATACCTTTCTGAAAAAATGTAGTTAGAGTTTTTCTTACTACCACCCATTAAGTTTTCTCCTTATTCTATATGAAATTTAAACTGAAATCTTTTGAATGCTATCTCTGCAACGTTGTGACTTGCATCGATTATTTGTATTCAATTCATTGTTTTGGTTATTTATGGTGTTTATAAATTGTTTGTTAAAGAGTTCAACTAAAAATAAATTTCTTATAACAAAATCAACATGGAACAATCGCCTGCTGCTCAAGAAAGTGATGATTGTGGTGGTGTTATACGACATTGTTGTTCTAATAAAACTCGTAATAAACTTAACTTAGAAGCTTTTCGAGCGAATCATGGGCTAAAAATTAAAACTTCAGTTTGTCATTCTATTAATTGGGATGAAATTATAAGTTCATATCTACCAAATCACAAATGTCTACCTGCCGAATGAGTTATATCTCCTAATGACATTCTTTTAATGAAATTATCTTTGTAAAAAATATTAAAAAAATTTGTTTTTTGTGAAAATAATGTAATGTTAGATTTTAATTTATTATTGAGTTTTAGTTTGCCCCCACTACAAAAATTTCCTGGCTCCGTCCCTGCCTGGGCAATTATATAATCTCAACTTCTCATCTTTTATGCCACATTCGATCACACCCATTCCCTAAAATTAACCATATTCCTTAACAATTTGACATTAACAAAATTCATGGTTTGTTGCTGAGGTTTCGTACTCATCATATGAAAGCAAAAGCACACCACCACCTTCCCAACTGCAGAGAGAGAGAGAGAGAGAGAGAGAGAGAGAGAGAGAGAGAGAGAGAGATGAAATTATGTAACAACCTAGTTTATATTATAAACAACCACAATTAACACCCTTCAGAAAATTTCATCCGAGGGTTAAAAACAAAAAAAAAAACTCTCAATAACATCAACAACCGACTGAATAACTTGAGAGAAGTAAAATTACATCTCAACGAAATGAAACTCAAATTAACAGAGTGATTGATCAAAATAAAAAATAAAAAATAAATATTAAGAGAGTGAAGTCTTTGTATAAAACCCATGCGCATGGAATATACGAATACCGTAACACTAATCTTTGACTAATAACGGCTAAAGATTTAGAAAGATTCAAATATAATTTAAATCATCGAATTCGAAGTTTTTCAGCTGAAGAAACAAAGATCCTGATTAGATCTTCATAATAAAATTGAATCAAAAGCTCTTACCTTTTTTCAGTGGCGTAATTTGGGCCAAGCTCAGTGAAACTAAGATGTAGAAAGATCAGAGGATGCACAGAAGGAGGGCGGGAGGGACGGAGAGAGAATTGAAAAGATGTGAGAAAAAGCAACCATGTCTTTTTGTCTTCCAAGATATCTTCTTGGGTTTGTCTATTTAGATAGAAAATTGAAATTAGAAAATGTCTCCCAAGTCTTTCTTTAACTATGAATCGAAGATTCCATCTTCTAATGTTTTAATTTTGGATTAATTATATATTTAACCCTTAAATTATACCATTTGTTTCAATTAAACTATTAAATTATATTTTATATCAATTCAGCCTCTAAACTATAGAATCTTCTTCCGTGCACATCACATGAATCATAGATTGGTTTGTAATTCAAGGGTCGAGGGTTTCCATCAAATTTAATAGCGAATTTTGATATAAGAGTTACATTAAATTAGATTGTATAGTTTATAGTTAAATTAATATAAAATCTAATTAATACAAATACTATAATTCAAGGACTAGACAGATAAATAACTCTTTAATTGCTTCTTAACCCCACTTATTTTAGAGTATTAAATATCGATAATTTCCATGAAAGTTTTTTGTTAATGTTTTATTATTAATATGGATAATAATTTACTTTATATGTATATATTAGTGTATTATTTATTAGTTAATATATATAATAAATATGATTTATTATGTTATTTAAACTCAAGAGATAATACATGCTCAAATCAAATTTTTATATATCCAAAAAAAAATTAGATCGTGAATTTATTAAAAAAAATAGTAATATTATTTTTAAATTACTAATGCTATTGGAACATAATTAAAGGATATAATGAGTTGTCACAAATAAAATGATAGTGAAATGTATTTAATAATGAGTTTCATTATCATATCATTAGTGACAACTCATTATCTTCTCAAATTATGTCCATAAATTATGTCCCAATAGCATTATTTTTTTTCAATAACACATTAATGTGAATTTCGTAGTCACACGCTTCGGAAGAGAAAGACAGCGTGTCCAAATTTCATTTCACACGTGAAACCCTTCCCCTTCCCCACCTAGGCATTATTTCCCAAACATACAATCTGAGTCTGGCCCCGTTCCTTTCCCTAATTTCTTCGTATATCCTACTCCCTCTCTCTCTCCATCTCAACACATCTATACATATATACACTCCCTCTGCTCTGCAGCCTCTGTTCCTCTCCAATCCAAATCTCCCTCCCGTCGTCTTCATCTCTAGTTTACTTCTTCTTCCTGGATTCCATGTCGGTTAGTGCTTCTGTATTTTTTTTTCTTGATTTCTTTCGATTATTGATTGATGCTTGAATCATATACACACTTCTGTTCGTTTTGAGTGTTGATTTAGATTAATTACGTAGCTTCTGTGAAATACTGAATTCCGACTTGGGCTTTAATGTTTAATCACAAACTAATGCTTATATGTATACCTAGATGCTATTTAGAATTGCCATCTGCCTTCTCATTGATCTGATGGGTTTTCATGTGTTTTCTCTAATCACTTCTTACTTTTTATTGGTAATTTTAACATTTTCTTAATTGTTGAGTCAATCAAGTACGTAGTACCGTTCATTTAACCATTCTTTTTCTATGATGATTTTTTGTTGCTGTTATTCTTTTCCTTTCTTGGTTATATGAAATGAAATAGTTCAACGATACGAATTGATATTTGTGAATTGTATGGGTGGGATTAGTGCAAATTATCGATATATGGAAACCTGGGCTTATCGTTTAAACTATGTTGATCTCATATACTATGTGTGCGTGCACGTTCTTTCACAATATAAACACAAGAACAGATCTCTTTCTGTGGTAAACACGAGTCCGTCGATCGAGTGGTCAATCTTGCTACTTGGAATAGGTTATGAGGGCTGAAGGTGGCCTATGAAGTGATGATGAATTGTTTTTATGGGTCGCCTGACTGGTCCTGAGAGGCTAAGAGAGGTTCCTGGAACAGAGAAAAACAGGTTAGAAGGGCGCCAAAGTGTTTTTCGGCGTATCCCCTCTGATAATCAAGTCAATTTTTTGAGAGAGAAGAAGAAGAAAACACTAAATGATCCTTGAGAAAGGGATTTTTGCGTAGCTTTTTAATGTGTTTATGAGGACTATTTATACCTTACAAAACTCATCATTGCTGATAGCGTAGCTAGTAGATAATCATTAGAGGTGGGCAGTGTGCACACTAATTTCTATGAGAAATGTTCTCATTCTTAACTGTTCGGGACCCTGAACAACTAATGCCTTCTCCTCGGTCTGTCGAGCGTTTAATGAACTTCTCTCGGCAGGGATGTATTAAATGCCTAGGTATAAGAACATTTATTACCTTTCACTTCCAAGCTCTTATGCATTAAAGGTTGTCTCATCGAGTGAAGGATGCATTAAATGTCTGACTTCCCAAGCCGTGTGTCAGCAAGGACATTCTGGTCTTTTCATCTCTGACCTGACACAATATGCCATGTGCTCATTCCCCTTTGGTTAAGCCTTCTGCTTCCTTGTGCCTCCTGACACCATTTGAGTAGCACAATATTATGATGGCTAATCTAACCGAGCCTAGGCTAGTAACCTGTCAATCAATAGCCCTTGCAGGAGCAAAAACGCCCATGTGGGCAGATACACCTCGGTGCTGAGGGACTAGCATGATTAGGGACCGATATCTCAAACTGACTAAGGATACGTGTCGGTCCATGGCATATTGGGGATCCTTGATCCCTGTGAATAGTACCCTCGGGGAAGAGGGTTATAGACCAACGAGGACGTATCGGGATCACAACAGAGAGTCTCCATTGGCACCGAGTACACGTGTCGTCATCTTGGTGTGTCTGGAAATGTCCCATCAACTGTCCCCCAGCCTTCGATCTTCTGACGCAAAGAACATGCATCGTAAGAAGACGAAGGATTCTGCAATTGCCCCAACCATCCCATCATTGCTTCCAACCGTTTTCCATCGCTTAGGAGGTCATGCGCATTAAATGCACATTTTCGTGCTTCGTGCCCAATGATGGGGACGGGCTCTATATAAACGGGCTTTCTCTCTCTTTCCCACACTTTTACCATTTCGAACTCTGAGAGACCTTTCGCCGGAAACTTCGCTGGAGAGCCCCTTGTCACATCGTCTACCCATCAGTCATCACCGGAGTTTAGACCAGCAAACCCCCTCTTGCTTCTGAACCTTCTCGAGAAAGGAATCACTTCAAGTTCTTCAGAAATCTTCATTTGCATTCTGGTGAGTCCTTGCATCCTCCTTCTTCCCATCCTTCTTCTGGGTTTTGCTTTTCATTTTCCAGTAACCAGAGGTGTTTCTGGTTGTCATTGTTTAACCAACCCTCAGGAAACCTCTTGGGGTTCTTTGTAGGAAAACTCTTTTTCCTTCCCCCCTTTTTTTTTGTTAGAGATGCCCCGACGCCGCTCTGCCACCGAGGCCCCCCAGGCTAGTTCCTCGAGACTAGGGAAATACAAAATGAAGGGAGACCAGCAGATCAATAGGTTTAGGGCCCGATATCACATCCCCCAAAACGTAGGTATAGAAGAGTACGACCCAGTTTTGCATAACCGTAATCTCGGGGCCGAGGATGAGATGCCGTTTTACACCAAAGCAATCATAGAGGGTGGAATTAGGTTCTCCCTGCCTCCTCTACTCCTCCAGTTCCTCTCCCATTTCAACCTCTTCCCAGGGCAGTGTTGCCTTAATGTCTTTAGGGTAATAATGGGGGTTCTAGAGCTTAATAACCGCCTCGAGGTAAACATTGGGCTCAACGATATTTTTTTTTGCTACTCCTTGTTGAGGGTCATGCCCCAGCAGAACTTCTACCTCAAAGCCAGGGATACATCCATGTACCTTGTAATTCACCTCCCTGATTCGGACAAATAGTACAAGGATGACTTTTTGATCTTCAGTGGATCTTGGGAGCGGGGAACCGGTCCCGAGTACTGGTCTGAGGTGCCCTCTTGAATGAGGAATGACAAGTATGTCGGCTTCTTCGAGTCCAGTTTTTTACTGTCCTTGGAATATTTTGCAAGTGTTAATAACTTTCTTTCTTGTGCAGACGTCTCCGCCCAGGAAATCGCTCCTCCTCGGTCTTTGGTAAACTTTGCCGACCTTATCACTGTTTGGGAGTTTGTCGGCGACGACAGGTTTGGCCGGGCCACTCATCTTCTTTTTAACTACACAGCAGGGTACAAGAAGTTTTCACAGCTCCCCCAACTTTTCGACCATTCACAGTGGTCCGAACTCTTTAAGCAGATAGCGCAACAAGAGGCTGAGCAGAACTTGGAGGAAGATCCTGATAGGGCTACCAAGGCGAAAGTAGAGGTCACCTTTGAAGTTGAGGAGTTCGGGGCCAGAGAAGTTTTTGTTCCTTCATACGCTGAGGTGGGGACCTTAGGGAGAGATTCGTGGCCGGACTTCAACATCCTCCAGTCCCTAGACGCCTTTGAGGTAGCCATGTCACATCCGCCCCGCATAAACTTGAGTTTCCTGAGGCAGAGGCAAGCCCTCGCCACAGGGAGAGGAAGGGGTGAAGCAGCGGTGCCCCATCAACAGGGACCAGTGCCAACCCCCACCTTCGAGGGCCGCTGGTCGGAGTTAGGTGCGTGATGGGGATCTTCAGGTTGAAGAGGAGAGAAGAACCAAGCTAAGGCACGACGGCCTTGGTAGGGGGTCCAGGCCCCCCTCTGCTCAACAACAAAGCGGGAGGGGCTGTGGGTTGCCCCTTCCACCCCAGCAACAACAACAACAACAGCAGCAACAGAGACAAACTCCACCTCCCCTGCTGCAGACGGTGGAAGTTACAGAATGGAGCCCTCAAGCTACTGATCACATGGGCCGGATGATCAGGGTCAACGATTCCATTTTGCAGGACCCCCATGTCGCCAATGCAGTGTGCGAGGCGCTCCACTTCGAGGCCGACATGGAGGCTCACAGGGGGCAGACAACGAACACGTTCCATTCCATCATTCAGAACTCTCTGGTGGTAAGTTCATCTTTGGTTTAATCTTTCCTTACTGTATCACCCACAATTGACCAAGTTCTTTCCCTCGCAAGCCACTCAACAAATATTCATAATCGCTGCGCGATACCATGCAGCCAGAATGGACCTTCAACGGACCCAAGAGCAAAAAGAAGTGGTTGAAGTAGCCTTAGCCGCCGCTAAAGAGGACGTGGCTGCCAGGGACTCCACCCTCGCGGGCCAGGCCGCTCAGACTGAGCAACTGCTCAAGGACAGCGAATCGGCGAAGGTTGGCGCTGAAAAGCTAAGTGCTGCTTTGGTCGACGCTGAGAGAAGGATTACAGAGCAGACGCAGCGATTCTCTGCGGTCGAGGCGAGGGCCGTCGGGTTGGAGGAGAACTGTCTGGTCCTGACCCAGGAGCTTGACAGGGTCAGGGCTGAAGCAGAGAACAAGAAGTCAGAGGAGCAAATCCGAGAGGAGTTTGCCGATGACATACTACCCGCCCTTGAGGAGAACAACAAAGAGTTCTTCAAAAAGGGGTGGAATGAGGCGCTCCGAGCTGCCGGTGTTCTTCCAAACTCTCCACTTTTTGAGATGCATAGCTACATGCCATCGACAGAAATGGTGCAGGCCGAGGCTGAGATTGCTGCCGAGGGCGTGACACCAATGTCGATGCAAGTTTTGGCAGACCCATCTGAGGTGGTAATTCTCGTCTCATCTGATGAAGCCCTGCTAGAGTCCGCCCCTTCTGCCCCTAAGTCCAACATTCTTCAGACCCCGCCTGTTGCTGATTCTGCTCCAGCTCTGCCTGCCCCAGAAGCTGCTCTTCCTTTCAGCGTTGATTCTCCTTGCAGTGAGGTGGGGGAGATGCTCGGGCCTAGATGAAAATTCTTCCTACTTTTTGAACTGTTGCCTCCCTGCCTTTTGAAATGTACTTTTGAATTTGAATATGCATTTTTCCTTTTTTCTTGCAGCTCTCGAGAACGCAAAGCCCCGCTTTTGGAAGGAATTGACTCTCTTTTCATTATTGAGCACTTGCATTATTTATTGTCACCATTTTTTTTTTACACTGATGTTGTAGTAACCATTGGTAACAAAATATCTTCATAGCTCTGACACCTGGGGAGTAATTTAGCTGATCCGCCCGATTGGTTTAGTTTCATCATTTCTAAGGGTCGTATGCCCCCGCGGGGTAATATCCTCCCCAGAGGTTTGTTCCTTAACATTTGTTACAAGAAGCTTGCTCTCGAGTTCTCTTCGGAGGCAGGAGTCCTTGGACTGTCTCCAGGGCCTTGTAACATAGCCATTAATAAATGCCAAGGGAGATAATACTCAAAAATAGTACTTCTTCAGATTTATCACATTCTAAGGCCGTATTACAAGTTTTTCTCCCATATCTTCTAATCTATATGATCCAGAGCCTCCTACTGACACCACTTTGTAAGGTCCTTCCCAGTTAGGTCCCATTTTCCTATCCGCTGGGTCACGGGTATTGGCCATCACTCTTCTGAGGACCAGTTCGCCGACCTGAAATTCTTGGGTCTTAGACTCTTTTGTTGTGAAGTCTGGAAATCTTTTTCTGATATTTGGCCACTCTCAAGGCAGCCATTTCCTTTCTTTCCTCTGCCAGATCCAAATCCAGGTCAAGTTGATGGTTATTGCCCCCTGTGTCGAAGGCTTGCGTCCTTATGGTGGGGAGTTCCACTTCCAGAGGTATGATTGCCTCCACCCCGTAAGCTAGGGAGTAAGGGGTCTCCCTTGTCGAGGTCCGAGGGGTGGTCCCGTATGCCCACAGAATGTTCAACAGTTCATCCACTCACTTTCCCTTAGCTTTTTCCAATCTCTTCTTGATCCCGTTGACGATCGTTTTGTTGGAAGATTCTGTCTGTCCATTGGCTTGGGGGTATGCAGGGGTAGAATAGGAATTACGGATCCCAAGTTGCTCGCAAAAGGATTTGAAGCTTCCGCTAGTGAATTGAGTCTCGTTATCTGATTTAAGCGCTTGGGGAACCCCAAATCTAATGATTATGTTTCCCCAAACAAACTTCTTAGTGTCTATGTCACAGATGTGAGTCAATGGCTCCGCCTCAACCGACTTAGTAAAATAATCCGTTGCTACAATCAGAAACCTCTTGTTCCCAGGAGCCTTGGGCAGGGGTCCAACCAAGTCGAGCCCCACTAGGTGAATGGCCAAGGGCTGGTTAATAGATGCAAGTCCTCTGCAGGCTGTTTGATTGCCGGGGCAAACCTCTGACATTGGTTGCATTTTTGGACATATGCTCGCGCGTCCCTCTGCATCCATGGCCACCAATATCCTTGAAACATGATGCAGTGAGCCATGAACCGCTCCCTAGAGTGCCCCCACATATTCCTTCGTGTACTTCATAGAGGAGGTCTTCCACCTTGTCCTTTTGGACGCACAGTAGGTAAGGCCCCGAGAACAACCTTCGGTACAACTTCTGATCTGAGGAGACCCAAAATTTCGAGGCTTTAAGCTTTATCTTCCTGGCTGCTTTTGAACACTCGGGGAGGTCCTCTGTCACCAGGAACCTGAGAAAAGGATCAATCCAACTAAGTTGCTTGTGTGCTTCTTGGACGGCCATCGCCTCGAGAGCTTGTCTATACTGGAAGTGGGAAGATACTCTATGGTGATCCTGCGCAGTAGAGAGGAATCCAATGTCGAGGCTAGGCAAGCTAGGGCGTCGACATGCGCGTTCTTATCTCGGGATACTTGCTTGATCTCAATCTTTCCGAACTTCTGGATCAGAGTTGTCGCCTCGTGATGATAAGCCTTCATCCTAGGGTCCTTTGTCTCAAACTCTCCGTTAACCTGGTTGACTACCAATATGGAATCACAGTAGACGACCAAGTCCGTAACCCCCGTTGCCTCGGCTAACTGAAGCCCTGAGATGAGAGCCTCATATTCAGCTTCATTATTGGATGTTTTGAATCCCAGCCGGACGGCCTGCTCGGCAACCACTCCATCCGGGGAGACTAGCAAGATACCGATTCCAGACCTTTTACTGTTGGAGGAATCGTCTACACATAAAAGCCATGGTGGTCCCTTATTATTCTTCGAGGACATTATCCCAGAAGTGGGTGGTCCTTCCGGGACGGGAGGTCCTTCGAAAAATTCTGCTATGAAGTCCGCCAATACTTAACCCTTTATAGTAGTTCGAGGTTTGAAGTGGATGTCATGTTTTCCCAACTCCACTGCCCACTTGGAAATCCTTCCTAAGAGATCTGATTTTCTCAAAACGACCTTTAAGGGCTGATCGGTAAGGACAGTAATTGGGTGTGCCTGGAAATAATGCCTTAGTTTTCTTACAGTCGTGACCAAGGATAGAGCGAGTTTCTCCAGGGATAGGTATCTTGTTTCTGCGTCCAGTAACGCTTTGCTCACGTAATATACTGGTTTCTGGTGGTGTTCATGGTCACGAATGAGTACCCCACTGACGGCAAATTCCAATACAGATAAATACAGGAAGAGCATTTTCCCTTTAGTAGGGACAGATAGGGTTGGGGGAACCTTGAGATATTCTTTGATTCTTGTCAGGGCGTCTTAACACTCCTGGCTCCACGTATCCTTCCCGGCCCTCTTGATGGCCCCAAAGAAGGGTTTACATTTGTCCGAGGAACGCGAGATAAAACGATTAAGTGCTGCCAACATCCCTGTGAGCTTCTGGACTTCTCGGACCGTTCGGGGACTTCGGATGTCCAGGATCGCTTGAATTTGATCCGGGTTAGCTTCGACTCCTCGTCGACTCACCAGATATCTGAGGAATTTAGCTGACTCTACTCCGAAAACACACTTCGCCGTGTTTAGCTTTGGCCCATACTCCCTAAGGGTGGAGAAGGTATCGGCCAAATCCACCAGGTGGTCACAACTTTTTCTACTTTTAACTAATATATGATCGATGTAGACTTCCATGGTATTGCCGATCTGTCTTTTGAACATCTGATTCATCAGCCTCTGGTACGTAGCTCCGGTGTTCTTCAGCCCAAATGGCATGATTTGTAGCAGTAAACCCCCCTCGGAGTGATAAATGCTGTCTTTTCTTGATCTGAGGGGTGGAGAGGGATTTGATGATATCTTGCTCTGGCGTCCAGGAAGCCCATGTGCTGATACCCGGCAGTGGCATCCACCAACTGGTCCACCTTTGGTAGGAGGTAGTCGTCCTTGGGACATGCCTTGTTCAAATCAGTAAAGTCTACGCAGACACGCCATTTTCCCCCCTTTTTCTTCGCACAGACCGTGTTTGATAACCATTATGGGAACTGCATCTCCCGGATGGTATTGGCCTCCAAGAGTTTATCGACTTCCCCGTTCACCGCGCGGGTGTGATGTAGTGCCATGCGTCGTGACTTTTGCTTTATTGGTTTGCATGACAGGTCAACATGTAGCTTATGCGTGATTATTTTGGGGTCCACCCCTTTCATTTCTATTGCGTTCCAAGCGAGCACGTCTGCATTTTGCCTTAAAAAGTCAATCATCTCTACTTGTTCAGTCGTAGGCATTACGGAGTCAATCAAGAAGTATCTCTCCTCTTCACCATCTACTAAGAACACCTTCCGGAGGTCCTCTACCGATCGGTCCGTCGGGTCAATGTAGGGGTCATCCACTCCTGGACGCCCGGACTGTGATTGCTATTTTTTCAGGATTTCCTCCGGGGCACGTCCCATCTCTTGGGTGAAAACCCCCGCTCTCACAGCCGAGTAAAAATAGTTTTTTGCGGACACTTGGTCCTCTCGGATCTCCATTATCCCCTCTGGTGTAGCAAACTTTAATTTTTGGTGGTAAGTGGAGTGCACCGCCCCCAGCGCATGCAACCAAGCTCGCCCCATGATCACATTGTAGGGGGAGTCTGTATCGATCACAACAAACTCAGTGTTGATGGTGAAGGGACCCGTGACGACGGGCAATGTAATTTTGCTAATGGGCAGGGCAAATAAGCCGTTAAATCCGACAAGGGGCGTCCTAACCTTGGTGAGGTCCCTGAGGCCAAAGTCCATCCACTTTAAGGTTTTGGAGTACATTATCTCCGAGGAACTCCCGGAATCTACCAACACCCTCTTGACGTCGAACTTGCTTATCTTCAGAGTTATGATTAGGGCGCTGTTATAGAAGGTCACCACGCCTGCCAAGTCTACGTCGGAGAACGTGATACTCGGCTCGCCAGTCTTGGCTCTCTTGCTGGGTGGGCCCCCATTGCTCTTAGCAACCTTTCTCGTAAAGGCTACCCTTTTGAGATTAGACTCAAGCTCTCTGGATGTCGGACGATCCAATGGACACACGTCTATGACGTTGTCTTGTGCCACGGTCGGGGCAAAAGCATGTCCCTCTTTTGACTTGGGTTCGATGTACTTTTTCAAGTAACCGTCCTGGACTAGCCTTTCCAAGAAAGATTTGTACACTCTGCAATCTTCGGTGCGATGGCCGAAATCCCGGTGATAGGAGCACCTGACTTTTCGTTCACGAGTGGAAGGATCACTCTGCATCCTAGGCGGCCACTTGAAGAATGACTCATGCTTGATTTTATAGAGCAACTTGTAGATAGGTTCTTTGAACACAGTGTGGACACCTTTAAATGACCCCCTGGAGGGGGTACCAGCCCCTTTCGAGAGGTGTCCTCCCTCTCCTTCTCTTTTCCCCTAGGGGCGAGAGTTTTGCCTTTGCCGCCCCCCATTTCATCTTCAATCCTGGAGTATTTGTTTATCCGGGTCATCAATTCGCCCATATCTAAGGGAGTTTTCTTAGTCAGGGATCGGTACAGGTCCGTGTCCCTTGCCAGACCGAGCCTAAAGGATGCGGCTGCCATGACTTCCAAACACCCCTCTATCTCATTGACCTCCTCCCAGTACCATATGGCGTACTGGCGAAGGATTTCCAGTTCCTTCCGCTTGAGCGTCAGTAATGATCCAATATCTTTGGACCGCTTACTCTCTGCAATGAATCGGGCTAAAAATTGTCTCGTCAACTCCTTGCATGACCCAATGCTATTAGGAGGAAGAGTCTCGAACCACTTCATAGCGGAATCTCCCAAACTCATGGAGAACACTCGGCAGAGGAGCTGTTGGTCCGAGTGATATAGGGATATCATTTGCTTGTATTGTCTGAGGTGAGCTTCGGGATCAAATCGTCCATCATAAGTTTTGAACTTTGGCACGACGAACTTCTTTGGTACCTCTATCTCTCGGATATCCCCAGTAAAAAGGGATTGCATGGCCTCGTTTTCTGCGTCGTCCTGGACAGCCTTGCCCCTTCTTCTGGATTCCAGCCGAGCTCTGAGATCAGTTTTCACCTCAGAGGGAGGTCCTATGAGGTTTCTAAGGTCATTGACGGGATTCCCCTTCTTCGGGCGTCGTGTGGAAAGAGTTGAATCTTCCTCGGACTCATCCCCCTTCCCTCGCCTGGACAGTCCTCGTCGAAAGTCGTCCCAAGCCAAAGGCCTTGCTTTCTTGGAATGACCATCGAGGGGGTGCTCATTGGCTCTCGGGCGCTTTGGGACCCTAGAACTCTTAGCTTTGTTGTTTAAATGATTTCTCAAGTCCTCGATTTCTGCTTCCCGGACGGAGCGTCCGCGGGAACGGAATGAGTCCCTTGATCCTTCGCCGGGGGCTGCAAATTCGTTGAACCGGCTTAGGACATTCACATTATCTTTTTCTAACTGTCGTAGTCGATCCTCAAACTTTTCTTCGATCATTTCCTCCAGTTGACGAGCCAAGGGGGCGAATTCTCCTGACCTAATGCCCATACTGGTTTGAGGAGCATGCCCCCTTGATTGAATAGAAACGTTCCTGTTGTCACCAGCGTGATCCCCCCCCCACTATGATGAGGAGCTTGTAACTCGAGACTTCTTTGCTGGGGACCTTTCCCTTTCTGTCGAGTATTCACCATGGTCATTGTTCTTCCTAGAAAAGAAATTAGGAAAACTAGTCGTTTTTCACAGACGGCGCCAGATTGTGCGTGCACGTTCTTACACAATATAAACACAAGAACAGATCTCTTCCGTGGTGAACACGAGTCTGTCGATCGAGTGGTCAATCTTGCTACTTGGAATAGGTTGTGAGGGCCGAAGGTGGCCTATGAATTGATGATGGATTGTTTTTATGGGTCGCCTGATTGGTCCTGGGAGGCTAAGAGAGGTTTCTGGAATAGAGAAAAACAGGTTAGAAGGGCGTCGGAGTGTTTTTCAACGTATCCTCTCCGACGATCAAGTCAGTTCTTTGAGAGAGGAGAAGAAAAAAACATTATATGATCTTTGAGAAAGGGTTTTTGCATAGCTTTTTAATCTGTTTATGAGGACTATTTATACCTTACAAAACTCATCATTGCTGACAGCGTAGCTAGTAGGTAATCATTAGAGGTGGGCAGTGTGCACACTAATTTTTATGAGAAATGTTCTCATTCTTAACTGCTCGGAACCCCGAATAACTAATGCCTTCTCCTCGGTCTGCCGAGCGTTTAATGACCTTCTTTCGACAGGGATGTATTAAATGCCCAGGCATAGGAACATTTATTACCTTTCCCTTCCAGGCTCTTATACATTAAATGCCTGACTTCCCAAGCCGTGTGCCAGCAAGGACATTCTGGTCTTTTCGTCTCTGACCTGACACAATATGCCATGTGCTCATTCCCCTTTGGTTGAGCCTTCTGCTTCCTGACACCATTTGAGTAGCACGATGTTATGATGGCTAGTCTAGCCTAGCCTAGGCTAGTAACCTGTCAATCAATAGCCCCTGTAGGAGTAGAAACGCTCACGTGGGCAGATACACCTCGGTGCCGAGGGACTAGCATGATTAGGGACCGATATCCCAAACTGACCGAGGAATACGTGTCGGTCCCTGGCATATTGGGGATCCTTGATCCCTGCGGATAGTACCCTCGGAGAAGAGAGTTATAGACCGACGAAGACATGTCGGGATCACAACAGAGAGTCACCATAACATGGCCGAGTACACATGTCGTCATCTTGGTGTGTCTGGAAATGTCCCATCACTGTGCTTTAGCGTTATTCAGAGTAAGAAATATAATAAAATATAAGATATTTTATGTGTGTGCCTTGTGCATTTTTATTGTCACGACTTTGTTAACTTTATTCATAAGATTCAGGAGTAACATTGAGTCTTTCATATCACAATTTAGTATTTCGATGTTCATTCATTATGTGTCAATATGAGCATCAAAAGGATTTTTTTTTTTGGGTTATGTTCCAATAGGAATTGCAAAATTCCATGCTATAGTATGCACATCTTACCCTATATGCTTGTTACGATTTTGTGTTTGCTATTGATCTTCTCTAATGGTGTCATTGGATTCCGTTGTTATGGAAAAAAAACACTAACAAGATATTCTCTCTGTCTGTCTTCCTCTCTCACACATATTTTTTGGGTTTGTTGTTACAGGTAAGAGCAGTGAAAGTCAACAATGTCTCCTTAGGTGCTTCTGAGCAAGACATCAAGGAGTTCTTCTCATTTTCTGGGGATATTGAATATGTTGAAATGCAAAGGTTAGTTATTTCAAGTAATTAAAGTTCCCTATGTCTTTTGTTAATGATTGATTTCCACTTGCTGGTGTGTATGTACGAGAACTGTTTATCTGGAGACTGGAGTTATGCAACAATTGTTCTAAAGCATAGTACTTGTAAAAGTTCTCATGTGGATTAATTTAATTTCTTCTTTATTTTATTTTTCTAGTGAGAATGAACGAGCTCAAACTGCATATGTCACTTTCAAGGATTCTCAGGGTGCCGAGCCTGCTGTTCTTCTTTCGGTACATTTACTTCTGACTCATATTATATTTCTTGTATTATAATGTTTATTCATTTTCCATGCTATCAAGTTTGTATTCCAATATCTGGGTAGCCATTGTCTTTGATTGTCTGTTGCTTCCGTTCAATATGAATTTAGTTTCTTGTTCTTGCTTGTAGTTGTTCTTTTTTTTATCCTTTTTGTGCTACTTTAATTGCTTTTTATATATGATAAACCCGTTTGGTGTTTTCCAGGGGGCCACTATAGTTGATCAGTCTGTTACCATATCTCTTGCACCAGATTACAAGCTGCCACCTACTGCTTCGGCACCACCTACAGTAAAATATTATTAGCCATCTTTAGTTTTCACCACTGCTTGATCATTTCGAACAAGACCCTTTTCTCCATCTTTTCAGGCAACGGAGAGCAAAAATGCAGGTGGTGCTGGATCTGCTGTCCAAAAGGCAGAGGACATGGTCAGTAGCATGTTGGCCAAGGGCTTCATCTTGGGCAAAGATGCCCTTAACAAAGCAAAGGCCTTTGATGAGAAGCACCGGTTCACTTCAACTGCCTCGGCCAAAGTTGTTTCTTTGGACCAAAAGATTGGGTTTAGTGAGAAAATCAGCATGGGTGCAACGATTGTGAATGACAAAGTGAAAGAAGTGGACCAGAAGTTTCTGGTCTCCGAGAAGACGAAATCAGCTTTTTCTGCTGCTGAGCAGACAGTTAGTAATGCTGGATCTGCCATTATGAAGAATCGCTATGTGTTGACTGGGACTACATGGGTTACTGGTGCTTTTAATAAGGTCACCAAGGCTGCAGGGGAGGTGGGGCAGAAGACAAAGGAAAAAATGGCTGAGGAAGAAGCGGGAAGAAATGTGGCTGATGGTTATACTAAAATTCGCGAGTCTGAATCCCCCAAAGCTGCTACAAGCGGGCAACCTTCCAAGCCAGCACCTGCTCAGGGATTGATCCTTTGAAGAATCTCTGAATCTTGTGTAGATATATCCCTATGTTTTAATCTTGCTATCTCCAAGATCAACTTCCCTTTCTCCTAGTTTGGTAGTAGTAAATGTTGTAATGGTTGTCATATAACGGTGCATTATGTGTGCCGTGCATGAAACCTTTTTTATTTGGTTAGGGGTTTAACACCGATGGTATTACATTTGCATTTGTTGATCTATTTATGTATAGTTCATGACTGAAATCACATGGATGACTCCATTGGTGTATGCTGTTTAGGCCGATGTCAGACAGGCTTCATAGAGTTTCAAGTGGCTTTTCAGTGTCATGTGCTAAGCTTAGAGTTGGTTTAGGTTTATACACTCAGGTGCTGTTGAGCGGTGAAGTGGGGATGAGAGCTTGTGGGCATTGAACTTCCAGATCTTTGTCTGTGTTATGGGAAATTTAGCTGTAATTTTAGAAACCCATGAAGGCTAGCCTCGATGATAATTACCAACATGTTAATTTAGAAATAATGTCTTGAAGTATAACAATTTCTCTACTAATCCTTCATTTTTCTGTGACGAGAAAACCAAAATGTCGATGACAGTGATGGGTGTGGACGACTTCATCAGCCAAAAACTTGAGGAACTGAGCAAAAGCTTAGGGTAAAGTAGGTTGATAAATCCACATTATAGTTGGGCCAGAATATGTTCGTCAATAGTTGTCTATTCAGTTTTTCAACCGAGGAGGTTATGAATGACATTTCCCGATTTCAAATTTTGCCAATTTTGATCGAAACACTTAAGTCACTCCCAAATGATACAAGTTTATGATTATAAGATTTTAAATCACGTGTTTTCGTAATGTGGTCATTCATGTCACTCAAAATAAAGAATGTTATTTAGACTTAATTTACCGATTTAATTAAATCTCATGCCATCTATAATTCAACATTGTTATTGAATGTGTAACTGTTAACAATTTAGATGAATTAAGATAATAAATTAAGTGTGAATAATATTATTAGTCTTCTATTCATGGGTGAAGACCTTTCTTTTGATTCTTCTTTGGTCTCTCTAATGTGTTAGAAAGACTACAATTGATTGTGAAAATATTAAGGAACTTTCATATTCTTCACCGTTCTCACTCTTTCCTCCACCAAAAATCTCATATTTCTCACAAAAAAACCTCTCTTTCTCTCTCTCACTCTCTCATTTGGTTCTTTTTTCTCGCTCTTCAATTTCCACCATCTAAAATGAAGCTGTTGATATTTATCCCTCAAACTATATAATATTGTTCACATTGCCTCGACACGTCGACAATTTTCGTCCAAAAAGATAGAGAACGTTTGCGATTGAGGCAATGTAAAATAATTTAGATAATTGAAAGGACAATATGAAAAATTCAATAATTCAAGTGACAAAATAGTTTAGAGGATCAAAATATAATTTACCCAAATAATGACCATAAAAAAATGCATTCACCCAGCTATAATCCTAATTTGACCCAATGAAGGTCCTAATGACCCTGTAACAAGGGAAATCCAAGCAAAGCAATCACAAACTTCAATCAGGAGTGAAGTACAGGTCTTGGATTAAAACAGTAGTTGCAGCAGTGGGATCACCATGTCTAATTTGAATCTCCCTATCACGTGACCAGATAAAAGAGCCCAACCTTGAACTTGGCATAGACATTTATAACCCTAAACAAACCTGGGGACATGCAAACTGGCAAAATATTTTACTGATGCTACAGAACATGAAGTATTACTATGAATCATCTTTGCTGTCTTATGATGATGTACCCAGCACTGCAACATTGTTGCTCCAACCAGGAAAAAATGACATTCAAAACCTATTTGATCGGGTGACATATTTTGCAGGCAATCATTCACATAATCAAATGATTAGGTCACTCGCCAAGTTTTCTACAACACACATGCTCATTTTAATTCTCTCACGACTCCAATTGGAGGTGTAACCCCCAATATGGACCTAAATCAATATCTGTCCAATGGAACAAAGACACATGGCTGTAAAGGTTACATCCCTGGACTAAGTCACGGCATGGTGGTGTTGACGGTGGGAGTGGGAGGGGAAGGAAGCCTATGATGACTTGCAGAGGGCAAACCCCACATGAACTCAAAAGAATCTCCAAAACACGAGTAAATAAGCACGTAAAGAAAGAAATAATAGAAATAAATTATCCTCAAGGCATGAACTGAAAAAGAAATATTTAAAGGAAAATTATTCATCGCCCACAGTATTGGTCCAACTCTCATTGAAAAGGCAAAAAACCAAAACTTCCAGGTATAGAAATGATTTTCACATTCTGAAATGAAGTTATTCTTGAGAGGACTCATTTACCCTAAATAAATCAATTCTTTCCCCAATTCATTATCACGAATCCAGAAACATCCAAAAACTAGGATTTTCAAATGCATTATTCACAAGACAGGATTTACACAATACATATATCTGACCTCACAATATTGCATACGGCCAAATGTCATTCCATCAAAGTCAGCCCCTCCCAGCATTACCATGTCGCTGGTTTCTGAAATAGCTAAGGAGTGCCTGAGCCTGCATGCATCCAAAGATGCACAACATCAGTTCTAAACCCAACGCACATAACATATAACTGAAGAACAAACGAAAGAAAGAGAAAGCACAAAGTCATTAGCACTACTACACCTTTTCTTTGGCTCTCGGTGTGCCGGACTGTGACAATGCCACTAATGGTGGAACAGCTCCCTCCTGGAGAACCATATTGCAGAATCTATGGCTATTAGTGCAAAGCTGTAGGAGAGCAGCAGCTGCATTCTCCTTCCCTCTTGCAGAACCCAACTCGACAACCTCAACCAATACAGGGATCCCTCCCTCCTGACCAATGGCTGCCCTTCCCTCATTTATAGTAGCAAGATTCGACAAAACAGCAACTGCCTTATCAACCATCCCAGCAGCAGGGTCCATCAACTCTACGAGGTACTTCACAGCACCAGCCTGCACTATACGAGCCTTGTTCTCATGAAATATTGACAAGTTAAACAAAGCTGTAGCTGCATCTTTCTTTCCCCTAGGAGTTCCATTTCCAAGTAAATCTACCAGAGGTTGAATTGCCCCTGACCTCCCAATCCTGACCTTGTTATCCTCAATCACCGATAAGCTAAAAAGAGTGGCAGCAGAGTTCTCCTTAGCTTCAGGGCTCCCTGTCTCGAGGACATGAATAAGAGGTTCAATTGCATCAGCATTTGCAATTGCCGCCTTGTTGTTATCATTAATTGATAAGTTGAGAAGTGCAGTAACAGCATTCTCCTGTATTTTTGTGTCCGTTGATTGAAGAAGATTAACCAACAAGATGATGGCCCCACAATTTGCAATTACAATTCTGTTATCCATGTTATGCTTGGCAAGTAACCGGAGTTCACCAGTGGCAATTCTTTGTTCATCAAGGGAAGAGCTCTTCAAGTCCTCAACCAGCTTCCTGACTTGAGTTTCAACTCCAGAAAGATCAGCCCTTGTTTCAATGGCAGGAGAAGAAACTATCCTTGGAACAAACCTCTCGGATGGTCTACGCCAAATTGTTTGGCTACGAGATCTTGTTTCCAATCGAGATAGCAACTCGGGCACTCTCTGTGGAGCAGTCAAAGTAGTGATGGGTTGGGACTCTGATGTTACTTCCCCCGAAGCATCAGTAATGTAGGCTGCCGCCTGTGAGGACACCTCATTGCCATCCTCAGGTGTTCCTTGTGAAAAGTTTGAATCAGAAAGTGTGCTGGAAGCTGACATAGTACGATTGTGGCCCTGAGATGACTGTCCATCAGCCCCAGCATTATCAGAAAATTCGTTTCTTGACAGTGTCATAGAAAGTTGCTCACCTGAATCCAAACTTCTCTCTCCGGAGTTAGCCAACCTGTCCTCAGAAATTCTGAGTGATATTCTCTCAGTGTCCAATCCATGCCCATTTCCAGCTACTCCAGACAAGGAATCCACTGAAGATGAACGGGGGTGCAGTGGAGAGGTTCCCTCCCTATGGATTGCACTTGATGAGACTAAATTTTTTCCAGGAGAGCCTAGTGACCCAGCTAGCTCCGGTGATGTAGATTGGTTGCTCCTTAAGGAAGGAAAAACATGTAGATCTCTGGTAGCACCAGATTCTGCATGTGTAAGAAGGGAGGCAGGCTGGTTGAAGCTCAAAGACTTCATGGGTTCAGGCAGCTTCACATTATTTGATTCACACCAATTTGCAATTAGTGCCTTCACAGTGTAATTTGGAATAAGATTGGTGTGTGTCAGAGTCTGCCGTGTCTTGGGGCAAACAGTGAGTCCAAGATCAATCCATTTCCGGATAAAAGCCCGTTCATAGGTTTGCCCAGAAGAAACAATGACAGGGTCTGTCATGAGCTCAAGTGAGAGAGGACAGCAGAAATCAGCAGGTATGGGTACGGGGCAGCTCTGGGACTGTTTTACCATAACATGGTGGTCATGCATATTGGTAACTAGAGCTATCATTTGATCGAAATAATCAACTTCCCCATTCTTTTCAGCTTGTTCAGCATTCTCCTTCAATTTTTCAAGGGCTACAGCCTCAATTAGAAGCTCCTGGTTTGACTTTAAGCTCAGGTAATCTGCAATTTTAGCCAAGTCCTCTGAGCTTGCTCCGGAGCCTTCCACCTGATCCCTAGAAGCTTTTGTAATTACATCTGATGTTTGTTCAGATCCCATACGCTTAAGTTTCTGTATGCAGTGCTGAAATCAATTGTACCAACTATAAAAAATCAAAATGGGATACCTCATACATATGCTTATCCTAGAAGTAACAGAAAAGCTGCTTAATTTTCTGCATGCAGTGCTGCAAATAAATTGTGCCAAGCATAAAAAATACAATTGGACACTTCATACATATCTCCTATCCCAGAAATAACCAAAGAGATGGACTTCAATTTGGGCAGATCTTAAATTTGAATAATTTTGATCACCTCACATTGTGAGACATGGCTTTTCTTCTAAACAATTCTACTTCATGCTTACCAAATTAGACAAGAGGTACTCCATCTAGAACCAATCTACAAAGATAAAACATAGAAATGTTCTTTTTGGATTAAACATAAAAATATCTGATTTCTTGTTGCTACCTCAAGAGATGACGCACTTAATTCATCAGGAAGACTGTGATCAGAAGATTTCAGCAGCTCAAAAATCTCCAGGACAGAAATGCGAATTTTCTCAGTTAATGATTCTACTTGCAGAACCTAGACATCATGCAAACATGAGCTAGTCAGAATAAATTAAGCATAAAGTAAACGAGACTCCAAACACTAAGCATTGAATTCAACACAACTCCTCATACACATCCAACAATAAACACCCCAAAGGAGTACAAGGAAGCTTGTTCCCCTTTAGTTTAGAAACTAAAAAGCCTGAAAATCCAAAGCAGCTGCAGAGACTCTCTGTCCTTCCCCTCCCTTTTTCTTTTGAGTTGCTAGCCCACTTCAATTAACAGTATAAATATGTTTATCAGAACATGTACAAATTAAAATGAAAATATAGATCCTGACACATACAAAATAAACTTTACTCATTAACATATGCCAGCTTTCACATAGCTCCCTCATTTCATCAACAGCCTGGCCCAATCCAGCAAATGCCTTTTGAAAGGATTCATCAGAAGCTATTTCAGTATCAACAATGGCCTCAAGTGCTGGCTTTAACAACTTCAGCTTCTCTTCAATCTTCAGGTAATATTTGTGAACTGGTTCACATTTTATGTTGTCACGTGATGACAATTGAAAGAGACAAGAGATGTTGTTGAGAAGCACCTTTAGCAGTGATATCTCCATCACACCAGTATCAATAACAGATTGACTAATGGCCCTCTATAAAGTAAAGAAAGAACAATTATTTATCAGACTCTGAAATAAACACTTCAATTGAAATTGCAAACATGATGTAGAGGATATATGGCAAGTTTACCATACAAAATAATCAACCTAAACTATTGACAAAAAAAATTAGGTAAAAATAAAAAGGTCTAATACAGATAATCAAAAAGAATCATATTAAACCCATAGGTAAGCAAAAGTGAAATAATTCCATAAATTGATCAATTCCTAAAAAAAATGAAGTGTTGTAAATTTCTGCAAGGATACTGAAATCTGAACAGCCCAAGGATCAGAAGAGAACAAACCAAGATATTTTTTTAATTAGAAAAAATATAATTAACTATGTATTATACATGTAATATTACCATAGTGTTGGCGGACAAGCAATCCAACAAAATCATTACATAGAAAAGTGTAGAATGCATAAAAATCAAAGCTAAAAATAACAAGGCATTTGCGCATTCCATCCCACCAAAATACAAAAGACGGGAGCTTCTTGAAATTCTTTAGTGGCATGAAGGATCAAAAAGATGCTAGAAAATAATTTTGTAACAATAGCCCTTCAACCATCTCACTTCTATTGTCAAATATTCTCAAATTTCTTTTCAACCAAATAACCCCCCAAATGGCAAAGCATCCACAAGTCCATAGCGTGTTCCCCTTTTTTGTCCTTCTAAAACACCTGAAGGCCTCAAGAAACATCGAGGAGAAGGATCTAGGAGCCACCCAACTCAATCCGGTAACATTTTTTGCTAAATGTCTGATTTCTTACTCATTCAATCTTTCCAGTATTTTCACATTGTAACTCTTTCCCGTACTTTCACATTGTAACTCATAACTTGAGTCCAATATCAAGTTAGCCCTATTTAATCTCTCTAGATTGGTAACAATAATAGCTTGTGTTGAAGGTATCGAATGTTTGGCTTTCTTGAGAAGAAATTGGTGTCAAAGAAATTGATCCTTCTAAAGTATACCTTCCAACCCTGCAAATTTCATCAACTTGTTTTCAATCTTAGCAGAAGAATATTGCCTTATCAGCCTGAAGCACACTCAACTTCACATCAAAATTCAAGACAATTGACAAAACCCTTTGAATCTCTCTCCATGGATGAAAAAGACTTTCTCTAATGCAAATTATTGCATTTTTCCATCTATCTTCTTCCTTCAAGAATTTTTCATCAGCCACCATCTTATTGGGCACCTTTTCTACAATCCCATTTCCGTTCACTGCTTTCCCATGAATTTATTCTATAAAAACAGAGCCTTAAAAATCCATCCAACATTCTCCCAAATCCTCTCAGTCCTCCCTATCAGCCAGTTCATGAAAAATAATGCCCTTTCTCCTTCATCGTTCATCAATTTGGAGATTCTACCAAATTTTTCGAACTGACTATCCTTCACTTCAACATAAACACAGCTCCCTCCCTACCTCAATTTCCTGAAAAAGGCACTCTTATCATTCCAACACAACATTTCAGAAAAAACATTCTTTAACCATTGAATACTCAATTGGTTGAAACAGCACTAGAAAGAACCAAAACTATTTCAGGTCATGATAGGAATCAAGATGTATATAGTCCGTTCAAACTGCACAAAGCAGAAAGCATAAACAAAAAGGTAGCGTTTGGGATAATAAGCATAACAAGCTTCGGGTGGCGTTTGGCACATTGAAAGAAAGTAAGATAATAAGCATATAAAATCGCCTATTAACACAAAAGGTGGCATTTGGGATGAATTATGAAAAATGTTTCTAGAACTTGAAACAAAATACACATACTATTTCACCAAACTATACACACCGGAATATGTAAAATACACACACAATAATACACCAAAAACCACACTCACAAACTAAGATGTAACAAAACACACTAATAACACCAAAATCCACATGCACACAATAAGATGTAAACAGACACACGTTGTTTACATATAAAAGTTATTATATAGGGAAGGACCCCAAACCCAAACCATAGCATGGACCAACCCAATGACACAATTGGAATAAGTAAAACTCATTCACCCAACTTAATGAGAATCCCAATGGATTAAGGATATTACTCTGACCCTAAAATAAAACTTAAACAAAAGAGTTTGCAATCATTTGATGCGTAAATCGAGCAAATACCATGAAATTTGAGATACTTTAACAATGTCGAATTCAAAGCATCAAATTGTACATATTATGTGATCAGCATCAAACCCAAACCTACTGGTGTTTGCTCACTGGTATGCGAGCAGCTGATTACATATATGGAAACTGCTTCCTTTTGATGATAACCCAGAGAGAAAAAAATCATAAACAAATAGCACCAAGGTATCCAAACTAAACAAAATTGACATTAGACATACCCTATATACTCCACAAAAAGAGAGGAACCTAGCTTCAGACATCCAGTTACTCATAAAATACCAATTCAAAACGACGCTCAAGCCTGAAACACTACTTTCAGGAGTTTCAGGAACAATAATATATAAAGAAAAACCCTAGTTTCAATACCAAATCAGAGAAAATCCTAGGTACAAATTAAATATGAAACAACAATAACATATAAAGAAAAACTCTAGTTTCAATACCAAATCAGACTAGGTTCAAATTAAATATGAAACATTGCCCCGAAATTTCATATCAAATGAAAATTGATGATGCACAAAAGTGGTTTATGCACAATCAAATCAGTCGAGTGTGTGGTGTAAAGCAATTAATGAAACAGTTAACAATAAGAGACAAAGACCGGGAGATTGGGTCTGAATAACCTAACCACAAAAGGCGGCAATGGTGGTCGAAGAACTCTATTAATGAGAGAGTACAAGATAGTAGGGGAAAGAGAGAGAGAACAATAGTACGCTCAAGGTGATGTGTAAGAGATCTCATACCCCCATGCTAAGAAGCACGGACACGGATACAACACGACACGGATACGCAGACACGAAATTTTTCAAAAAAGTAGGATACGGACACGTTTGCGATACGTTAAATAATATATATATATATATATATATATATATATATGTGATAAAATAAAAATATTATCATAATAATATTTTAATTCATTATTTTCCTAATTTTAAAAATTTATATCATGATATCATTGCATGAAAAGTATAAGATATATTAATACACATACAATATTAACATCCATAATTCAATAATCAATAGCTTCTACAACTTTTACTTTAAAAATATTTTATTTCGTAATACTAATTTTCATCAAATTCCAAGAGCTCCAATTTTGTAATCCCATTTTTTCTCACATTACTTTCATATTAAAAGACTATTCCATTTGTATATAAATTCGTATTCATATCCAAAATTATATTATATTCATGTCCTATGTTCAATGTAATTATTATAACTTCTTTTATATTATGATTGTGACTCATATCCCTTTAAAATTATAACAATAACTCTTAATTATAAAATTATCTAAAAAGTTTTCAAAAAAATTAAAAATAAATCTCAAAACGTGTCTTCCAGCATGTCCCAACGTGTCCTGAACGTGTCGGCCATGTGTCCCAATGTGTCTTAAAAAAAATTTAATAATAAAAAATTCAAACACTCATTTTAACGTGTCCAACACGTGTCCGAGCGTGTCCGTGTCCCAGACATGTCCGACATCGACACTCTGTCCAAAATGAAGTGTCCGTACTTCGTAACCCCAATGTGCGAAAGCCTTACAATTTATACGCACAGAGCCCTAGTTGAGACAATGACATGAGGTCAAGATACTAGTTTATCGGGAAGGCTAGCTACAATTGGAGATGAACACTATCTTAGAATAATGGCTATCCCGATAATTGCTCTCTCACGTGCGATGACTCTTGCTGGACTCTTAGGCTTTGAATTGGACTGAGACCATGAGTTAAGCCTGACCTGTCTTTTGATGGTTTGGGCTCAACCCATGAACTGGGTCAGGTCTAGTCTGAATTTGGCCTCGTAAAGATAAAACCCTAGATTCCTAATTTAGTCAATAAATAAAATCCAAACACATAAAAATTTAAAAGTAAATTCAGGCTTGAAATCAATTGGAATGTAAACCCAATATAAAAATCAATTTTTGCTTCTTTGGACATTGTTTGATGAATCATTGAGAACGGAAGCCCTCTGTAAAGCACATGAAAAACCACCTCGATTTGAAACGTAGAATCAAAGTCCATGATGGAAAAAATGAAGCGATAATCCAAATAGAATACAAATATATAGGAATTGAAATTGCAACGATACACATAAGGGAGAAAAGTTGCACCATCAATCATGTAAGAGTATAAATACAAATGATGAGATACATACATTATCACGAGAATTTTTTCTGTGAAGGAGTTGTTCCAGAAGAAGGCATAGAGATTTTGTCTTGTGTGATGATGAAGAATTCACAAATCCCGCATCCATAACGTTAGTAATAAAAGAGAGAGGGGAGAAGGAGAATATAAGAGGGGAGGAGAGAAATAGAAATAGATACCTCGGCCGTGGTGGTTGGATTGTGGTTTTGACGTTGCTCGCAGTGGCTAGGCAGCAGCAGATGCAAAGAGTAGAACAGTGGCCGGCGAGAGGTTAGGGCTAGAAGGAGACAGAGATGTGATTTGGGGAGACTGAGAGACGGGAGCGTGTAAGAGTCATAGTTTTAAAACTCAGCCTGGACATCAACCCGAAAAAGAGATCTAGTCAATGGGTCACTGGTTCAACCGTTTGGTCATTGGTTAGACAGGTCATATAATAAAAAAATAATAAATAGGCTAAAAAATCACAATAATTGTAAAAATAACTGGTTCAATTTACATTAGATCAAACAAATATCCCAAAATCATTAAACATATATCCAATATCTAATAATATCCAATGAACAAATCTCAAAGTAAAGAACTTTCACCTTCGTCAAATTAAAAATTGAAAACTAAACATCTCATTTCATAACATCAATATCTAATAATCAATATGAATGATTCAATATTAAAAATCTAGATTCAAGCATGTCATTACAAAGGATTTAAAAAATAGAATCTGCTCTTAAACCATTTGAACCACGAGACCAACACTCGGAAGAACATTGCCTAAATCATATTCATCATCAAACACAGCAAGAAAGGAAGTTTACAAATTCTAAATATGGAATTCATGATCAACAGCAATTGCGCGGCAACCCTGTTGGCAGTTTTGGCTTCTTTTCCACAACTGGTAGTTCTGCATCATCATCTTCCATTGATTTCCAACACCACCACCCAGGTGACCAGATTTCAAGAACTAAAACCCAAACTCAAGGCTTTTCTCTCTCCTTCCTACCTTTTATTCCAAAGTTCCAATGCTTCTCTGATTTACCCTCTAAGCCAAAATTTATATTTTTATAAATAATAAAATACAACTAAAAATTGGTAATCTAATAGATGTTGAAAATAGAAATATGCCAAAATTTATACAAATATAAATCAACTAAATCTAAAATGGACCAAAAACAAAACTAAATCTAACATAATAGCAGAGACTAGAGAGAGTAAAGACCGAAAGACAGAGAGAAGACGATGTATATACCTGGTCGTGATGTGTCTCAGACTATCGACTGAAGCATCAAGGGAACAGATATCTGATCGAAGATCTGAGTCTTCTTCTTCTTCTTCTTCTTCTGAGAGAGATATGAGTGAGTCGATCAAGGAAGAACGAAGATCTGAGTCTTTGAGTGAGAGAGGGAGAGAGATGAGTCACTCCTCGTCGTCAAGAAGAGCAGAGACATTGAGGAGTGAGGATCGATCAATTTTGGGGAAAAATGCCCTAAAGTCTGTCTTTTATAGAACTTATATTGACCCGTCCGGTTCATCAGGTTTTTCCGGTTCAATTGCTCGAACGGAGAGTCCTATTTTGCATAGGAGATCTGGAGAAAGAGAGTGAGAGGAAATTGGGGAGAGAGGTTAGGACTGTTAGGATTTTATTTTTTTTAACATGGGACCGTTAGGTCATGGCCGCGTTTTTGCCGTGATTGTTTGGGCGGAAAACGTTGATCAACCAACCATTACCCCAAAGGTTTTAGTAAAAATTACAGTTAGTCCATGATTTTTGCCTTAAGTTTTAATTTGATCCATAATTTTTAATTATCTTAATTTAATTTTTGAATTATTAATTTTATCTTAATTAAGTTATTTCGTTTATTATCACCATTAGATCAACACTGAAATGAATCAGATTGAGCTAGCCTCTAATAAATCTAACAATAAAAATTGATAAAATGACTTAATTAAGACAAAATTGATAGTTATGGATCCAAATTATAATAATAATAAATTTAAAGACCAAATTAAAATAAAATATAAAATTCAAGGACCAAGCCCTAATATTTTTGTCACCTTTTCATAACAACCCTATGCCATAAAAAATATGCTAACTATTAGAAAAATGTTATTTGGACTTAAAAATCTGACATAATTTGTTGCCCTAATGACATAATTTCATTGGAACCATTGGATTAACATCAAATTCCAATGTTTGATGGAGCTTACAGTTAATCCAAAAGTCATAGTGAATTAAGTCAGTAAATTAGATCTCAATAGCATTGCTCTAACTATTATTAGGGGCAAAATCAATAAATTATTATAGGGTGGACATGTTTAGTTATAATTTTTTTTTTCCAATTGATGATATAAATATATAAATTAATATTTTCTAAAATTTTATTTAATACTTAAAAGTTCATTAAACATAAAAAATTTAAAAACAAATATAGATAGTGAGTACAAACAAAAAACAAAATAAAAAATTAGTTATAGTTTCTTACCAATAATGAAACATTATACTTGACCCTCATCAACGTCATCGCCAATATAACTCTATACGAGAGTAAGGCTAAGTAGATATATAAATCTAATATATGTCTGTACAAGTACATGGATATAAGTTGGACTCACATGACACGCACAAGCCAGATAAAATGATATGAGTTGAAAGAAGAGAAAAAATAACATAGAAATTAGATAAAATGTTGAAAGAATAACATTATCTTTCAAGAATGAGATAAAATGACATAGAAATTAGAAAACATCGTAGAGAAGGTGCTATAGAATCTGGAACAACATCAATCTTCCAAGGACCACCATGCTGATATTCAGCATGTCTAGTTTTAGTGGAATTGAATTGGATTTACCTTCCCAATTAATGAAATGAACTCAACTGCGACACTAAGCGCATTAACAGCCGCCAAAGAGCTCAAGCTCATTGCTTTCACTCTCTTCCCTGCTCCTGCCAAATCCGATATGCCACGAAACACAATACATGGCACTCCATTTGTTAAAGATGCCTGCAGATGCCAAAGAACACTCAAAGTGAGACACTGTCCTTTTGAGGATTTATGGCTAAATATAGATTATTCCCAACGATTTCATGCTTGTGCTAAACAAAATAACTGTTCTACTAACCATGATAACTGCAGAACTCTCTTCGTCTACAGTTGAGATGTTGAATTCCTTGAAAAGAAATTCTCTGTATGCTGCATTATCAAGGAATATATCAGCTGTCGAACCTTTTAATCCATAAACAACTTTTGGTGTTTCGGGTAGGCAATATGTGTTGTTGATGCATCTTTGTAGATTAATATCCTGTTGAAATTAACAAGATAGAAAGTACCCATTTTATTGAATTCAAAAATGAAACTGCAGCCTTTAAATGACAAATGAATATATGTACATATGTGCAGTGCAATGACATACACTAAGCAGCATGGCCACACTGAACCAATTTGGTTCAATCGGAAGCCAGAAAACTTCTTGCATTGGTTGTCCGGTGGAGTACAACTGTTGTGGTGTGAATTCTACTTTTGCCAACAGATTATCACCCCTACTTGGAAAATTGTAGGAACCAAACTGTAGTTCTGGCAATTCCCCCTTCATCGATTGAAATTCCTGTATGAAGATAAAATGCAAACACTGAAACTGATATTATACCAATTTCTATCTAGATGAATCTAAATAGTGTAGTGATTTACTAGGACAAGTTCCTTAGATCTTGAAACTAAATGTGCACCTATGCATAAAGCATATACATGATAGAGTAATAAAAAGTCAGACAAAAGAAATTATATTGCTTCTGCATCCCAGAATTTTCCTGTACCCGGATCTGGTTCATTGGGAACTATATATGCATATATATTACCTTCCATTTCCAAGAACCAGTGAAGGCAACATAATTTGGCACGCTAACATCACCGAGAGATAAGGAATCATTAGTACTACCAGCTGTCCCATAATGCACAATTCCCTCAATGTTGAAGACATCAAGTAGGATTTGCACAACAATTCCTGCATTTAACTAGATATCCCAACACAAGATCAAAGAGTAAGTGAAAAAGAATGTTAACACATCAAAGCAAAACTTTTAAAAGCTTGCTGGTGAAAATTAGGGTACTAAGAGGAACCAAATGTTAATAGAGAGGAAAAGGGAAGAAAAATAATAAGTTACCGTTTGCTCACCGGTCATTACATAAATCACAGCTACCCCCTTTATTGTTCCAATGTTGAATCTCCTTCCTGGACAACAAATATATCAATCTCAATCATAGTGGAAGTTGTGGTCTTAATTAGAGTCTCAACCACATTCAATCGAAAAGGCCTTTATGCAAGCATCTGCCCACTTCATGCCCTCTTGGTGTGTTTAATTTCAAACACTTTTTAAACCATTAAGCATTAATTTGATTTATTCAGGGTGCAGTGAAGGTCGTCCTAGTCAATCAAGGAATTAATTAATTTATTTATTTATTATTGGTTTCTGTATAAATTCAGGCCTAAAAGACACATCTTAGATTCAATTGAGGACAAATGTCTTAGTTTGCTTCCAAGCAGCCATGGAGACACCAGAGATATAGTGTGAGCACAAGGCAAAACCATTAAAAAAATGGGCGAGAGAGAGAGAAAGAGAAAGAGAGCATACCGGACAAGTCGACGGAAGGGACATCGGAGCTGGGAAGGAAGAGACTAGAGGATTGAAGAGCAGCCTCTTCAGTGGGATAAGCCATTACGAGCCCTATATAAGGGCCTCCATTCTCGTTAACTCTGTCAACCACTCCATGTAATGGATGGTTTGACCTCAGCTGAACAGAGCGTTGTGTCATAACCAATACCACCACCATTATCACTATGGCTTTGGAATTCACAGCTCTCAATCCATTCACCGCCATACCAGCATCTTACTTTCCGAATTAGTAAGTACGAGTATTATCGGACGACTGTCGGTGATTTTCCCGGCGAGTTGGAGTAGTTAGTTTGTTGATGGGACAGAGACGAGGGAGACCGGTGGACTAGGTATTATTTTGAGCACGTGAAAAGGAGTGTAATAATTCCAAAGAGTAATTTATATTTATAATTAGCGGTGGATTTATAAAGTAAACTTAAAAATTCAATTTGATAATTATAATTATCGATTTTACTGTTTATTAAGTTTAATCTTTAAGTTTGATCCAATTTATCAAAAATCCGACCTTAGCTCAGTTGGTAGAGCGGAGGACTGTAGTCGGTTTAAAGCCACAGTTAATCCTTAGGTCGCTGGTTCGAATCCGGCAGGTCGGATTCCTTTTCGTCCAATGTCATATATATAATATTTTATATTTCTCCCATGTGCAATTTCTTTTTCTCCTTTTTTATTTGGATGTGGCAAGTGTCATTTTGATTGAATGAAATAAGCAATAAATAGTAGAAAAAATAGTAATTTTCAAACATTGAAAAAAAAAAAAAACTGTTTTTGCCAAAATTCAAATATAATTCTCATGTATATTTTCATCATTTAATTAGGATTAAAAATCATGTTTAATTTAAATTCAACTTGATTTACTAATTTATGTGGGGGTGGGGGTGGGGGTGGGGGTATCGGTATCCCTTGACCTTAACGAAAGCAACTATCTTATTAAGAAGATTGCATAGCCTCACCTGAACAAAGCATATGACATATGGCTCTTAACGTAAGTAGTATTTTTCGGAACATATAAATAAGAAGATGAAAAAAATCCCAAATCACAAGAAAATTGAATTTCCCAATTATGGCTTTTCTAGCGCTTAAAATTACAATTCCCTCATTGAGAATGGGTTGGTTCATTACAATAATGTTTCATAACAATCATCATCATCATCATCAGATCAGATGTAGGGAAAAATAGTGATCCAGTGCCAGTTTTCTTTTCTAGTGTTTAAACATTGTAATGCTCTCTATCTCTCAGATTCCTAAAGCTCTTCACGACTTGAGGGGACGGCAGCAACTTCCAACATAAACATAATCCCAATGTAGCTGCCTCTACAAAAGCTTCAATCCACCAGTTACATCATCCACCATGCCAGCAGGCCCTGCACATATATAGGCTACAATATCATCCAACAAACTCCGGGCAGGAAAAAACAATACGAAGACTAGTCTTGTGAATTTTCCCGTCTTCCAGTTATCTACATTTTGAGACTACTTCCATGTTTTCCCAGTGGATTCTGGCATTTCAGTTACAAGACAAAGATATGTCTGTTTTATTTCTGTTATCACTGCCCCATACGTTCTACACATCCCTATTCCACTTCTTCGAGTTCTGATAACTAAACAAAAAGCCTACATTATTTCCAGGCACCAGGGAAGTATAACTCACCAAGGATAGCCATCACCGTCCTTGAATCTGGAAAACAGAAAGTACAAATGAGATCATTGTCATATAAATCGGAAAATAAGCCACAAAAGAATAAATGCAATTGGATGAAAGACAGAAAGGAAATACGAGTGAACATAATCAATCACAAATATCAAACTTATAAAAAAGACACTACAGTTGTGTGTTATAGCCATCGCTCTAATAAGTGAGAGTGAATAAGCTAATAATCTCGAATAATTAATATTTCTTTTATATTGAGTAATTAATTGCTCAAACAATACTATGACGGGCACAAATGGGAGTGAAAAAGATGCTATCCATCAGAAACTGATAAAATTATACTTCCATAATTCTGTACTAACGTTATTTTCTAACAAGCACAAGATTAGGAACTTTCAATATGCCCTTTCAAAGGTAAAATTACACATTTATTAGATATAAACACACAAGAAAGAGAATTACTTGGTGCAATCTGTGTTCTCCCTGCATCAACCGTAATATGGGTCGGTAAGTTAAGTGATTTTGCCCTTTCCTGTGAGTAAAAAGAAATTTCAACGGATGGTAAAATAATTACAAAAAAGTAAGGAAAACTGACACATAAAATGAGGAGGGGAAAAGAACTAACGGTGCCACAAACTAAGGGTTCATTCATGGTACCACTGCCATATGTTTTTGGACAGAATGTAAGGCATGACTTATATTACTTGTGAGCTGAAGTTCAATCAGTTTCAAGAAATAAAGCTGAAGTTCAATCAAGCTTCCAGGAAATCAAATTTCCCACACAAAGTCCCATAATGAACTACTATGATTATCAATAGCTATTGAAATTGTCAGTGACTAAGTGTGACATGAAACGCCAAATTACGTGTTAGTTTCCACTCCGACCGAGATTTGGTGACATTTTACTGCAAACTCTTTAAAAAGAGTCAATTTCAGAGCAATTGTGACAAAATTGCATTATCAATGACAACGTATCATGAGGAAAAGTGTTATAATATATTAGAAAATAAGCAGGATGCTATGAAATGGTCATACAGTATTTCTATACTTCATTTAATCTACAATATTTACGCATATGGTTGTTGGCAGCAAATACTTACTAATAGCTTATTAGTATAATATGAAGATGTGTCGTATGTAATGTGTGGACATAACATGTGATGGTAGAAGGGGGAGGGCCTGAGAGAGGAGTCAAGTGTTGGACTATCACACATAACAATAATACCTCATGATAAATGTTATTTGGTTAGGACCATTGTTCAAAGTATTGGTCGGTATACACGACTTGGCCTAGACTCGACACCTTCTGTTCCAAAACCAATACATGTTCTATATAAACCACAAGTCTCACTCGACTCATGGTTAATTAGGAGATACAACTATGTCAAATAGTCTGAATGATTGTTCAACAACAATTTTGGTTTAAATCTCTGGTCATGCCCAACTTCTTTTATCTAGTATTTCTTGTGTATCGTCCGGTATTGTTCCTCGACGTTGCAACTAATGTGTTGCAATACCCTCCGAATCGATGTTCAACACCACAACATTGAACCATGGTTGGGACAAGAAAAGTTGTACATGAAAGGATTTTATCCTCCGGCTAGACAACAAAACCAAGAGATACTTCAATGTGAAATGAAGGCTATTTCCTGTTGATCAACCTACTCATATTAGTCTTAAATCGAAAAGTGTAAAGTTAAACGGGTTATTCAACATCAAGAACCTGGTAGTACAAAAAAGGCCGAAGAGGGGAGAACACTTCCTAGTACCAACAAAAGAGGCAGACTAAAATTAGATAAAAGGTGTACATTATGTTGGAAACTTCTAATAAAGTGGTTGAGAGAAACCTTTATAATGATTAAAGGATTTGTGATTCAACGAGAGCCTCATCGTCGAGCAACCAACCATCAAACTCCCCTTCCCCATAAAAAATTTGTCCAGACCAAGAAATAACGGAAACATACACTTTGGTATAATTCGCATCAACACAAAGTTACTAATTGAACAGAGGGAAGTATCAACCAACCAAATTTAAAATTTACACTCCACTTTGCATGAAGGCCATATATATTGGAGTAGAAGAGCTTGTCTTCAAGCTAAATTTTCTGGAAAGAATAATGTTTCACTTCTAAGTATAGATGTTAATTTAGTTGATCAAATAAAAATATTAAGTCACGGAACTAGCATGTTAGAAGATTCATATTATGAAGAAAAAGTTCAAACGGTCAGTTAGAATCATATCATGATATTCACTCACCTGTAAAATCAGCAGATCATCTTCAGACTCAATTTTCACCACCACCTTAACTTGCCCACACATCTCCCACCTGCACATAGATAAATCCTGATCACAAACAACAGATAAAAAACAAAGCATTATTATTCATGGTCCAACCAAACAAAAATTGGCATTTATTTGACGAAATTACCTGTTCAAAGCCTTTGGCGCTCGAAGGAGAAGCTTCTTATAAAGACCCAAAGTTGCATGGCTAAAACCAACACAAATCACTTAAATTAATTAGGGCAAATTGCTGATTAGTATCAACTTTAAAAAACTTGTTACATGTACTTTGTATGCAATTTGAGGCCTTATTATCTCAACCATCACTTACAACAGGCTTTCACATTTGTGAGAGGAATGAGCAGGAACAATGGCTGAATGGAAAAAACAGGCCAGGAGTATTCAGATTTAACTCATTCTTCATCTTAATGGTCCTGGTAATCACCCAGTACATGAGGGAAAATAGGTTTGCATGTGCCCAAGCTAATAAGATGCAGATACGTCATTGTTAGCCAAAAAACATGTATATGACAACCTCAAAAGTTCCGCAAGATGGTATTCTAAGCTTCATATATTATTCTTTTATTTGATTCATATATTTGAGACTTTGAGCTCAAACAAATTAGAGATGTGGTTTGTACCCTAATTTTCAGCATCTTCTGCTTTGCAAACACCTCAGCCTATAGTCTAATTCATTCCCAAGTAATCTTTTGCCTCTCATATATGAGTTTACGATTATAATATCCATGGGCCATCTCTTCAGTTATGCTAATGAGGACATAAACACCAGTTGAGATTAGCAAGAAAATCATATTAAAAAGAGTAAAATTGTCAAGGCATTTTCAGGAAATCGGACAAACAATTGCTAACACAACTATGGCACCAGATGCTTTCATATATTATGTGAACAGTAAAACATACAAGCATCCACAAATGGCCTCTACCAACTTTATAAAATTTCCGAGAGAAAAGAAAAAAGGCATAACTCTTCTTGAGGCAATGAAGAAATTTATGTCTACCTGCATTGGGCGGCAATCTTTCCTTTCCCCATCTTTAAGTCATTCCTCACCACTAAAACCTTCATAAGATAAGAAAAATCCCATATAGTCCTTACATCCCTAAGCACAAACATAGAGAAATGGAGAAAGTGGGAAGAGATGTAACACCATTTTGAAATCTTCAATAATGTCAGCCAGCTTTTCAATCTCGAGGGGTTGCTTGACCTTGTTCTTCTTCTCACCATCGGCAACAACAGCAGTGCGTTTAACAAACCTGGCTGAAAGAAACAGGCGAGCAGGATATCGTGTGCCAATGAGGTATCCCAAAGCAAGGCAGCCAGCCCCAATGAGAATGGCACTGAGCCATGTCATGTCCATCTTACCCACACCCCAACCAACACCCTGCACTGTGCTCAATTCCCCCCTACAATCAAGCCAGATGAAGAATGCAATATTTGGTAGCAATGCAGCACAAGATGAAAAAACCACCTATAATTGGACATTTCAAATGGAGTCATTCATGGTTGAGATAACACATTGCAAATGAGAAGCTTTTTCCTTTTCAAGTTGACATCCTACATTCCAACAAGAATAAACAATCTTAGAGAGATGAGAGACTCTACTCCCATTCTTCAGCAAAATTTTATGATTCACTGCCACTTCAGTTCCGGACCTTGAGCTTGAATTTAAGTAGCTTTTCTCTTTATAGTTTAAAAAGGCCTTTTTTTCCCCAATGGCCTGATTTACCTTTCCAATTAACCCACATAGAACAAGAACATGGTCTAACCAATTTAAGACATATCATCTAGAACCCACAAGAGACACAGAAACATATTGGACTCGTTTGGTAGACGTATTATGAGGGGATTAAATATTAGATTGTATTATTTTTTATTTAATCGGGCCTAATACATTGTTTGATAAGTAAATTTGATACCGTATTAATTTCAAAAACGTATACTTATCGTATATTTTTTATACGTTAGACTTGTATTATGGAAGTATTTTAATACCACAAAAAGAAGTGATATTATAATCCAACTCAAACGTATTATTTTGCACATTTACCATTATAACCTTTTAACTGATAAAATCAAACTGTCATCAATGTAACAAACACTGGTTGAGGGTATTTTTGTTAATTTATCATGAATACGATAAAATAATTCTTTAACCAAACAACTGATTGAATTAAATAATTACTATCCAACGTTTATGTTGTGTATTACTAAATACTAAATAAAATTACGTATTATTCTAATACCATATTTAGTCTTGTCTTTTGTCCTTCGGTATTTTATTAGACCGGATTATTTTATTTAATCTATCCATTTCTAATACGGCAACCAAACGAGCACATTATTCATTACGAAGGTAAGGTCATGGCCATCAAATAGTAGGTATAAATGGAATTCTCTAATCCAATCAAATACAAATCATATGTCATAAGATAGACAACAATTAGATACAATAATTAATATACAAATTAATTATGCCATTACTCGAGATGCAAAATCAAATAAGCTGGTTGAGCAAACTAAAAATAGCAATAGTGGGAATTACACAGCAGTCAACAGAAAATAGAAGATGCTGTGTTGTAACCCACCTAGCACATTGTATGACAAAGTGAGAACACAGCATTTGGAACCCAGAAGCAGAGGCAAACCGACCTACACTGGATAACGAAGGTCGACTCATGCCCAACAAAATAGTAAGTGAATGAAATTCTATAAGGGCGTTATCTAATCAAGTACAAAATCATAAATAAATAAATAAAATAGACAACAACGGCGTACAAAAATTACAATACAAATTAACTAGGGTCCAACCCAATACTCGAAATCAAATAAGATCGTTGATCAAACTAAAAAACAGCAACAGTGGGACTTACACAATAGTCAACAGAAAGTAGGAGATGCAGTGTTCTAGTGCAAATGTTTACACTTCGAAGAACCCCAAGTCCGAGGATACGGAAACTGCATTGATAGAGCGATCGAGCCCAGATCAGAGGGGATTGAACTCACGAAGACATGACTGTCGAACGAACTCTCACAAACAGTACGGCGAGTGAAAGATACATGGCGCTGGGGGTGTAACTCGGGTTGTACAACCCGATTTCAACCCCGAGTCTAACCCGAAAAAATTAGGGGTCGGGTAAAAATTTTTAATACTTGAGTTGAAATTTGGTCAGTCTCTCTCGTTAAAACTTGGTTAAAGTTATTGGTTGTTAATTTAAATGAATATTATGTAATATATATATTAAATTTAGAATATCAAATTTATTTTTGGCTCTACTCGAATTGAACCTGAAATCAGTTCAAAATTATCAACTCGAATTCAATCCGAGTCCGTCTTAATTAAACTTTGACAATGCTCGAGTTGAGTTCCCCAATCCGAGATAGTGTTAAGGTTAAAATTAAGATTAAAAATTATATATTTAGAATTAATTGTCCAACTCCCTCGCAACCTAAATGGCGCAATGAGTGTGGAAGACGGAAGTTCTGCTTCAATTTTTCTGGGTCTGTTTGGGTCATGTACGGGTTTACCACGTTCTGTGTATAGCTTCCGAATTTGCAATAAAACTTCCCAACGTATCCAAACAACTCTTTAGTATTTTGGGCGAATTATACTTTATACCTTAAATTATTTTAAAATTTTTATTTTATATACTTAAAGATTAAATTTTTTCTATTATACTTTTAATATATTAAAAATATTGTAATGTAACCCTTTGATAGCTTTCTGTTAATTTTTTTGTCAATGCCAATTGGTTAATTTTGGCCTGAAAAAAAATAAAATATAACAGAAATGTCATATTATAATATTTTTAATACATTAATGATAAAATATAAAAAATTTAATATTTGATAATATAAAAAAAAATATTTAAAATTTTTTAAAATACCAAATGTGAGATTTTTATCGTTCTAGTCGATGTGGGTCAATCAACAAGGGGACTGGTTTTATAATGCATCGATGCCTTTTATTAGGCTGATTTATGCAATTAATATCTAATTTGCCAAATATTGATCACATGCCCTTACAGATTAGTAATTCATAAGGATATCCCTTAATTTATAAAAAAAATACATTGACAATTCTTATCAGATTTTATCGATAAACAACGATAATAAGATATTGGTGTTTCATATAGGGCTATTAAAATTCGACACGACACAATTAATCGATACGAATCAACACGAATTAAGTGAATTTTGGTGAGATTTTTGACGGGTTTTGGTGATGAACGGGTTGACACGTCAAACACGTTTAATAAACAGGTCGTGTTCGGGTGAGATCTGTCAAACCGTTTATCACACGTTTACTCGTTTAAATAAAATTATTATAATAATAAATTAATAATTATTTCAAAAAATAGCAAGAAAAAAAAAGAAGTAAATATGTTAATAAAAAAAAGTAAAGTAGTAATTCAATGACAAAAGAGAGGAGATGATGAGCATTTCAAAGACAAAGGCAAATCAATGGCTTTTATTTTTGTCCCACCCACATCGGAAAATGAGAGGAGATGAGAAGAATTGAGTTGCCTATAAAAAACAATAACCTCTTACTTCTTTTTTAAGCTTTTAAATCTTATTTTTATTAAATTTGACTAAAAATTTCTCTTTTTTTATGTAAGTGTAATTGACAATAAAAAAAATGGAGTATTAAAATTTGTTAATATAATTTTTTTTTAAAATTAAATAGGTTAAACGAATTCGTGTTCGTGTTAAGATTTTTTACCCGTTTATTAAACATGTCGTGTATAGATTTATATATTTTTCACACGTCACCCGTTTAACCCGATATATTTGACACCCCTAGTTTCATATCTCTAGTCCATAAGAATTAATAAGTTAATACAGTAACATCTAAAAATAACCCAATGGATGTCCTTAAGATTATGTTCACCTACAATAGTTGCTAATGGTGCTCGGATTATATTAGCCCAAATTCATAATCGTGGTCCGTAGCCTAGGGGGATGTAGAATAAATATAAAGACTAAAAAAGGGTAGAATTGCGAGAGGAAATTTAGGGCACAATGTAAGTGGTTCAGCTTAACAGAATGACTAAAGTTGCATCAATTATAAAAGAATCTCTTACTCTTTTAGGGTTTTATATTACTTGATTTCATTCTTCCGATTCTATTGGGCCTTTTACTTTTGTCCTACCTCTGCCATGTGACGTCACTGTGTCCACAATTTTTGAACGGTTACGCGCACCAATACTTTTTATACCAAAGAATGCGTGTTTGTTATGGGTGTCAAAAGTGGTCCCCTTGTCCCGAGCTTACATTTGACTGAGTTGAACTGGGGCCAGAGTCCAAGTCTTCGCGTACCATTGGGCCTTTCCTTTTGGGTTCGGTCCACTCTACTCTTGGTGTGGATAGGTTGTGGACGCTTTATTTAGGCCATTACAGAAACAATGGTTTTCTGAATTTATTGGGCTATTTGATTATGAGAACTCATACGAAAAAATCTTATCATTATTAGTTGTTGTTGAGATTTAAACTATATAGGTTTTATTATTTAAAGATGTATGAGATTTTAATTATATCCAATCAAGTCACTTACATATTTTCACTAATCATATAATATTTTTATTTACTAAAGATCGTGACTTTTTGATCTCACCAACTATCCTTGATCGAATATTATTTTATCTTAAAGAGGTAATATTTTTTTATAATAAAGTCTCATATATAAGCAACTTAAGCACCTAAGAGCATCATACCAACACTATACCATTGTCTCTAACTTCCACGAAAGTGGTGATCCAGCCTCAATAATTATTTTTTATTCCATGCGTTGTTCTTGTTTAAATGTCTTTTTATTTAAATAAGATTTGATAAAGTTAATAATAACATAGCTGTCTTTTGATTTAAACATGACTTAACGAAGTTAACAAGAAGAGATCATGATTAATAGAAAGAGAAGCACATCAACGAAGAGGATTGATAGGGAACTGACTGAAACAGAAGCTTCTCTCGTTTCCAAATAATACATAACCAAAAAAAAAAATGAAGCTCCACGTGTTGATGTGCAAGCCCGAAGCTCCATCAGTAACAAAGTGGCGCTGCCACAACATAGCAGACCCTCAGGTATTTTAGTACATATATCTCGTACATATACGAAGCTAGAGTATAGATATAGGCAAAGCTATAACTCAAAGCACTTGACTCCAACAATACGGCGAGCTACATCGACGGATTCCTGAGTAAGTCTTACGACTTGGTCATTTCAAAACACGCAATCAGCCAACGACTCCAAGCTTTTCACCTTCGATTACAAGGTACTCTCATTCAACGACGCTTCACAAATATTTAATCTTGTAAAATTGTGAATTGCTCTGTGATCCGATCACTAGATTTTGTATGTCAAATTATACTTATGTTGTGCTGTGATATCTTGATATATGCATCAAACTGAATCTTTTATTTTCTTTTTCAAATTGTTTGTTTGAATGATGAGATTCAAAAAAATTTGCGTTTGACTTCTGATCAGAGGAGATAGTCTGAAGAATTTTATAATTCTTACGTGAATTGATATTTTCCATTCATGATCTACAGACAATTCAATATTTTTTCATGTGGTTTGGAATACAGTTTCTTCCATTTCATGTTAACCATGCTGACCAAGAGCTAATTTGGGTGTTTTGTCATTCGATTCTTTATTAGGGTTTGTGTGGGTTTTCGTTTTCAGTGGAAGATAGTGGCAAGGGTTTTGAAGATTTAAAGAACTTGTAGATTTTGGCAGTCCTTAGAACTACGGTTTTGAAAATGAGTGACAATCTGCTGGATAAACTCAGTGCTTTTGGCGAGCGCTTGAAGATTGAAGGGTCTGAGGTCAGCCAAAAGATCAGTGCTGGAATGAGCTCTATGAGTTTCAAGATGAAAGAGTTCTTCCAAGGCCCAAATCAGGTGGATAAACTTGTTGAAGAAGCGACTGCTGAAACTCTAGATGAGCCTGATTGGGCCACGAATCTTGAGCTTTGTGACATGATTAATCAGGACAAGATCAATAGTGTTGATTTGATACGTGGGATAAAGAAGCGGATCATGTTGAAGAGCCCTAGGGTTCAGTACTTGGCTTTGGTGTTGCTTGAGACTGTTGTTAAGAATTGTGAGAAAGCATTTTCGGAGGTTGCAGCTGAGAGGGTGCTTGACGAGATGGTGAAGCTGATTGATGATCCTCAGACTGTTGTTAATAATCGGAACAAGGCTCTGATGATGATGGAAGCATGGGGGGAGTCTTCTAATGAGCTCCGGTATTTGCCTGTTTACGAAGAGACATACAAGGTATTCCTACAGCTTGAACATAACTACTTATTTGTACTGCTTTAGTTTTTTTTTCCTGGTTCCAATTCAAGACTGAGGCCATGATAAGAACAGATAATCTATAAAAGATTGTCTCTTATTTGTTACTAATAAAATCCTCGCAACTTGGCCAAATGCTTTTAGGCACTGCTGATAATTTTCAGGTAGATGAAGGAATGGTTCAATTGGATAGAGATAGTTTGCATAAAAGTGTAATGGTTTGAAGAACTTGCACAGGATGAATTGACCTGTCAACTATATGGTTTAATTTCAATTCCAAAATTAATTAAGTTAGCTCGTAGTTGTAGGTAATTCATGTTATATTTATTATTTCTTTCTTCTCTAGGGACACATTTATTTATTTACTTATTCTTTTTGTAGAGCTTGAAATCAAGAGGCATAAGATTCCCAGGTCGTGATAATGAGAGTTTGGCTCCTATATTTACTCCTCCTCGTTCAGTCTCCGCTTCAGAATCAAATGTTAGTCTTGCCCAACAAATTAATCATGAGATTCCTGTGCAAATCTTTTCTGCTGAGCAAACAAAGGAAGCTTTTGACGTGGCACGAAATAGTATTGAGCTTCTTACCACTGTTATATCATCTTCACCGCAACAAGATTCTTTGAAGGTACTTTTTATTCATGACAGTAAGTCATAAATAGCTTTTGTAATGAGTTGCACATTAGGTAAAATGCACAATAGCATCATCTTTTAGAGTTCTTGCATCCCCATGATTAGCATGGTTAATTATAAGGCACCGACCTTTCCTAGTTTTCTTGTTTTTATCAAACTTAACATTCTGATAGTCTAATGGACACAGTTATCTAGCTCAACTAAAATACATTTACTTTCTTCATTTTAGTCAATGTCGTGTAACAATTGTGGTACGTATGACGTTGCATTTTTGCATAACATTAGTTTGCTGATTTTCACACTGAGCAATGGTTATTTAATGTGATTGAGCTCTAGAATGGAATTTTAATGTTGTGTGTGCCACTTTACATGGAATCTTAATTTTTGCATAACATTAAGATTTGCTCTTTTGCTACCACTGACCCACCCCAGGGAAGTCCGAACTGAGGGGCAAAAACACCCATTCTGCCAATATTTCAAGGATTAATATTGCTTTCTTGGTCTCCAACTAGCTTAGAAAAATGAAAAATCATAGTTTGAAACTTTCTACTTGAGTAATGTATCAAATGATTTTGTGTCTTCGCAAATGCAAACATGGAGATATGCAATGTCTACCACTATCGATAGCACTAGAAAACTGGTGAGAAAGTGGACAATTTGGGGTAAGTTAAGAAACTAGCAGAGGTTGCCCCTTTTCATGGAAAAATCAAAATTTCGAAGGCCATACTTGGTGGCATAACCCAAATGTGCACTGACTGCTCAGCTTAAAGCAACCCATGGTAGTCTACAGATTTGTCTCTAGTGGTCCAGCATCTCAACACCTTCATGGTGCTATTGATGAAAACTTGATCTGCTAGAAAAAGTCGCTGCTCTTCTAATATCTTGTAATATTGTAAGTACCAAAGTTTTGAATTTTTTGGTGTTTTCATAATGGTTGCCCACAATTAGGGGTTTCTTAGTATTGGTACGTTGGGGTTGTGGAACTTTTTTTATCGCCACCCCTAAAAAAGAGGCATATTGGTTTAGTGTGAAGACTATATTTAAGATTTCTTTGTGAAACCAGCGGTGGTTGCGGCCATGAATTCAAATGGAATGTTATCATTTAAACTGAGGTCGAGTGAAGGGAAAAATGGCTGAGGATTTATTTCTTCAAAGCTGGGAGAATTATGGGTTTTTAAGTGAAATTTTTATAACTCTTTATCTTGTATAACAAAAGGATTTTTTGTCGTTATTGTATGATATTTCCTTGAAGCTTTGCGGTTTGGGATTTTGTTTATGTCAGTGGAGCTGTAAGAGTTATTCTTCAAGATTGTTTCTATGGTTTTCGAATATGGCCATGTTCTTCACTTCCTTTTATTAAGATAGTATTTAGCCGTATAAGAATGCCGCTGTCATGCTTGTGGATGAAGGAGATCTAGAAGTTGATTGGCAAATGATTTGGGGATGGAGATGGATGTAAACTGATTAATACTCTTTTCTTTGTCTGTAACCGCTTTGAAAAATCGTCGTCTAATAATATATTGTCCGATTTTGCATATTTTTGGTTTTGAAAGATGAAAATGGAGGCTTGGCAAAACTGTCTGTAGTTTGACCTCTTGGCTTCTGCGTAGAAATGGAGTAACCATGCTATTAAAAGAATCTATTTGACATGGTCCACTTTCTGAACAACTTCATGATAAGATAACCCACTCATCTTGGAAGGGGTGGTTGCATATAGATATGGGTATAGCAGTGTGACGACCGACATGCATTTTGGGTCCATTGTGATTGTTGTTTACAGGTATATTAGTTTTCCAGTGTCACTAAACACCTATGCTAGGTATATTAGTTTTCCAATGTTGCTAAACACCCATGCCAAAAAAAAAAAAAAAAACAGACTCGTTTTTTTGAGATTGTTTTAGTTGGATTCTCAGATGTGTTTGTCAGGAATTTACCTGAGAAAGAATTTAGTGCTTCCAGCGGAGAGAGCTATAGTTGTTGGTTGCATTTGTGAAAAAGTTCATTCAGGGATCCATTCTGTATGACACATGGTTTTTTTTGAAATCCTGAAAGTGCCAGACTGGTGGCTAACTTAATTGACCATAGGCTATTGCTTACTGTTGGTATTTCATTTTGGAGCCCGTGCTATGCCTTAGTGCAGAAGTTTGATAATTTTTTTCCCCTGTTCAAAATTTGGAGTTTTCTAGCTGGTGGTATTGCTACTGGTCAGACTGTGATATTCAAGTCAATGTTTCCTCCATATTTCTAAACACTTTCCGAATTGTTTTGACAGGATGACTTGACAGCCACACTCGTACAACAGTGTCACCAGTCCCAATTTACTGTGCAGAGAATCATCGAGACCGCTGGGGATAATGAGGCCTTGCTCTTTGAAGCCTTAAATGTGAATGATGAAATTCAGAAAGTCCTATCCAAGTACGAAGAAATGAATAAATCCTCAGGGATTCCCCGGGAGCCAGAACCTGCAATGATATCTATTGCTGTTGAGCCTGATGAATCACCTCGTTTAGGCAAAGAAGAGGCCCTGATAAGAAAACCAGTGGGCTCTCGTGGTGGAGCCCCGGGAGGGAGCAATGATGACATGATGGATGATCTTGACGAGATGATCTTTGGTAAGAAAGCAGGTGGAACATCTGAAGTGGGGCATGATACAAAAAAGCAACAATCATCACCAAAAGATGATCTGATCAGCTTTTGAGTTTCATTTACAGATAAAATTTTCGGGGTGGAGCAGAAGAGGCCTTTGATGATGTTGGCATTAGTCCATTTAGGTGTTGTTGGCATGAAGTTCAATGACTAAAACCATCATGAACGGGACTGCATACTTTTTTTCTTTTTCTTTTTTTCACATGGTTTAATACTTAAAGACTCCTATTTCATTGTTAAAGCATATATTGTGGAAGTAATTCATGTTTTAGCTTGGGTGGATTGTTCACGAGACATGTGACAATATGTTTAATATGAACATATCTGGTGGCGGTGGGATCTAATGTTTGATGTAGTTGTGTAAATGGATGATATGTTTATATATGACCTGTTCGTTTGTATTTTGGTTCTCATCTTTGCTGCATTGCATTTGCCTAGTGATGTCATGGTGTTGGAGGATGGGTACGGTTTCGCTTATGTTCATTGACCCAACCCAAGGAGATGAAAAACAAGTCTCTGCCTGAGATATATTTGTTGTGGCAGTGCATGATTTACTGAATTGATATCAAACCCAGTAATGGCATAGCATTGCAAGGGACTTATAGGTATACAGGTAGAGTAGGGTGGAAATAAGTTTTGTTAAAAAATAGGGTAAATTGTATTCATCTCCCTTAAAGTTTGATCAAATAACAATTCGACCCTCTTTTGTTTGAAAAATAGCACTGACCTCTCTTGTCAGTAACAACCATTCTATTTGACTAACAGCAACAAAAAAATGACTATAATACCCTCAACCCAAAATATGTTTGAAGAAGTGAGGTTATCTCCTTCATCCTTGGTGGGCTTATTTGTTTAAACCAAAGGTAGGAGAATCACTTAGAGGAAGAGAGTTGCTGGCAGCCATGAATGTTCAGGTTTTTTATCAGTTAAGAACTAGAGCATTTTGGGTTAGTTGGTTGCCTCCTCCAGAGGGTGTTCTGAAGGTGAATGTAGATGGTGCATCCCAAGGTAATCCAGGTCTGTCAGGGGGGAGTTGTGTTGAGAAATCAGTGGGGACAATTGCTTATGGAAGCTTCTATTTTTATGGAGTTTGTACAAACATGGAGGCAGAGTAGGGGTTTACTGGATGGTTTAAAATTGGTTGATAAATATGGGCTGAGAGATTATAAGATTCTAGTTGATATGATTATGGGCGTATCTTCATGGACTTTTTGGGATTTCAAATATCATATTTCACGGTTTTTGGAAAGGTTTGATTTTGAAATGAGGCAGGCAGATTTATTGGGCAATAAAGTAGTCAAGGATAGATGTTTCACAGAGGTATCTTCAGCTGGTCAGCTTCCCACACAGGCACGCCTCCTGTTGCTGCAAGATCTACTGGAAATCAAAGCCTTGAGGAGGAAAAATATCTCAGAATACTTAGGGATGGAAACTATGTTGGCAGTTGTCTGCAAGACCTACAGTGGTGTTAAAGCACTGGAAACATATGAGAAAGATGGGTCTATAGTTACTGGTCTTGGCCTTCATGGACTTGGAGCTTCAATTGGGAGGCCATTGGGTGGTCGATTTCTTGTCATTTGTCTTGAACAGCTTAGATAAGTCAAGTGGTTGACATGATCTCTTTGTTTAGCCAATCTGAAATTATAGTTTGTTTATAATCTGAGGACTTCTCTTTTCTATTACCTCACACCCTCTTCTTGGTTGTGTGTTCAGACCATGTGTTGGGCAGTTCATAGCTGATGACCCACAGAGAAGGCTTCATCTTCTAAAACTGAAATTATTTAATGGCGAATCTCCAACTGGATTTCTTGGGTTTGCTGTGAATATGATCAATGTTGATGAATGCACAAGGGCGGACATGCTGGATGCTCTCACTTGTATAAAAGATGGAGCCATATCTTTGGATGGTGGGATAATAAGGAATACGGGTGTGTTTTCCCTGGGAAATATTTGCCTGTTAACTCTCACATTATTTTCACTCATTACATATGATAAAAAAATCTGGTATTTGTGGACACTTGCTTTTTTTGCTAATACCCTTGAAGCTGTGGACCCTCAGAAATTGTGGTCAACAAGCTATTTGGAAACATCTTCACTTTTTGTTTCGCAATGATAGAACTCTCGAGTAGAGTGGCAATCGTGTCATGTTCGGGTCGTGTCATATCGGATTTAAGACACAATCATACAGATCTCTGTGTGTGTGAAAGGGAGAGAGATGCAGTCGTGCAGATGAACAAATTTGCGTGTATGTGTGTGTGAGAGAGAGAGAGGGAGAGGGAGAGAAAGAGAGAGAGACCCTGGTCTTGTTGGTGGTCAGTGAGGGCCTACGAAAGGGAGACGGAGGCGATGGTGACCTACAATGAGGAGGATGGAGAGGAGAGTGAGTAAATGTGGGGTTTGAGATGTGAAATGAATTTAGGGTTAGGGATCCAACAATTAAGTGTATTTATATAGTGTTGGGTTATTTGAGTTGAAAAACGGGTTAAGCGGGTTCGTGTTAACCTGATTAAATACACGGGTTAATTGGGTAAATTTTGAGCAGAGGGGGTTGAACCCGAACACGACCCATTAGTATTTTGTATTGACGGGTCGTGTCATATAACGAGTTCATGACAAAAAATAGTCAACTCAAACCCATTTATTCGTATTGTGCTTATGTCGGGTTATCGTGTCATGTCAAAAATTGTCACCCCTAGGTCTGTTTGACCTTGACCCAGACCCGAGTCATCAACAGTTAGGTTACACGATTCGACCCGAGAATGGATTTGCTTCCTTCCAACCCGTGTTAGTTGAAATATCACCCTTACATTAAATTAAACATTTGGTAGTTAGGTTTAGCTTTGAAGTACTCTGGTTAACATTCAAATTAAACAATTTTTTTTTCTCAAAAGAATTGTTTATGCTGAGTGTTAGTGCTAGGAAAGGGAAAGGAAGATCCAAGCTCCACCTGCATGTGCGAGTGCAACTGAGAAAAGAGTGACTCTGAATTAAGGTCACAAAATTACATCTAGACTCCTTTAAGTTTGTCTTTTAATCATTTAAATCCCTGATATTTAAAATATTATACATAAATCTCGTAAAGTTTGTACGCTTATAACACTTAAACTCTTGCCATCAATGTGCGTTAGTATATATATTAATAAATTATATCTAGACCCCTTAAATTTTATAAGTATATAACCCTTAGACTTCACAAATTTAAAATATTACATTTAGACCAGTTATTGGTTATAGAATTAACAAAATTTATTAAGCAACCAAATTACTCCAATTAAAGATAAAAGATATTGTGTTCAGTACGGTGTGACCGCTTTTTTGATTTTTTAATTTTATTCCAATAGATAATATAATTGTATACTAATTATAATTTTTTTAAGAAAAAAATGAGTTTTTATTTTTGATTTTATTTCAATAAATGATATAATAGAATATGAATTTTGGTTATAAAATTTAAAATATTTGATATTCTATCTCTAATTAAAGTATTTTTTATCGAAGTACAATATTTTAAACTTGAGGTATTTAAATATGTACTTAAAAATTTTGGTGGGTACGAGTATAATTTATTAATCGATAGACTAACGGACATTTTATTGCAGGAATCTTAAGTGATCTATATGTAATATTTAAAATATCAAGATTCTAAGTGATTAAGTAACAAATTTCAAGGGGTCTCAATATAGCCCCTATACTTTGAGGCGCCAATGAAATACCCCTCTACTTTTAAAAATTATAAAACAAGAACATCATAATTTAATAAAAAAATTAAATAAAAAAATAAAATTTCATGCACAAATATGTGAAAAATTATAATATTTTGAACTATATTTTGTCTGAAAATGACAATTATAATTTATAAGATTAATTGCAAAATAACTCTTGTACTTAAGGACGAAAGTAAATGACTCAACTTAACTTTAAACTTTTATACTAAAATTCTTTGAACTTATGACCAAATTGTAAAAATTGATATCTATCACATAACTCGTAAAAATATCAAAATATTATTATTATTTTATTCAATGTTCATATAAATGTCATCACTTAACCTAAAAACCATCTCTACTTCTCCCTCTCCCATTTGGGTATTTTTTTTTCTCTCCATCCCTTCTCCCATACCCAAGTCTCTTTCTTTCCTTTCTCTTTGAATTTTTTTCTACTCTTTCCGTCCAATTCTTTTTTTTTTTTTGAAAAGTTTTCTCCTCCTTTTTATTCCTTCTATATTTATTAATGTGCTTCCTTCACGACTCACTACTCAACTTCCAAGTTGTGTACACATTACCACGCATAACCCATATGTATATCTATTTTGCTACTACCTCCACCTTCTTAGTTTTTTTTTTTGTTTATAATTCATAATAAGAATCAACACCCTTGAAAATTCTACCATTTATATACTTAATTGTTTTCAAGAGAGTCTTTTATTATATAAGTTTATATTTATTTATTGGATGGGGCATTACTCTCGCTCTCTCCCCTTTCCTCTTTCATCTCATTGCAACCGACAATGATGCTTATACATAGCAAGAGTTTCTCAACAGTGAAGATCAAACAACAAAACACGATTATTTGAATAAGCCCAATCTTCTATATACATCTATTTCTAAAATTTGGAAGGTTTTCAAATAGGGATACTTTTTGGAGTAATATTCTTGTTGCCAACAAGCACCAATGTTTGCGATACAAGACATATGCTGATTACTTAAAGGAGTTGAAGTGAAAATTCTCACATCGTGACCCATGACAAAAATTCCTCCTATCAGATTTGCTAATCCCAAAGCTAAAATATTAACTGAAATACCATACAAACACAAATCAATGACCAATATACATACAAACTTTTGGGACTCAAAGTTAACTAGTAGTTGATAAAACAGTATACACTCAACAAACTTGTAACACAAAAGGCAAAAGCAGTCATTTTTCGATAATCCACCAACAAGCCAATTTCATGGACGACACATCTTTCCTACACCAAAAGTAAGTTTCCAAGTTATTTACTGAATCAGTATAATAAATTTAAAGGACAATGAATTGAGGCCTTTAGTTATTGACATAAAACCAAAAGCCAATTTAATCGAATGTTCCTCTATTACTTTGTAGGGTGAAGTTCAAACCAAACAAACTAGATTGCATCTAAGGTGCCTCAATATGGGTTCAGGAGCAAGACAACAACTCTCTTTCCATTGAGATTGAACTTTTGACATATGCAAGAGCTCATTGGGCTTGAGCCAGGCTAACATCCATATCCTTACCTTCAGAGTATAAATGAATGGTAGAAAAAGATCTCTTTGCAATCCACCTTCATAAAGGTTATCTGGTGCACGGTTTGACGTCGCAACAAGGATCTACACTTGAACACACACAGAATCCATGTCATCTTTCAACAGAGCATATACAGGTCAATAGGACAGAGGGATTATAAACACGCAGAATATAGTAAGGTTAAATAACTTAACTGCTCCATTGTTGAATAAATGACCAAATACACAGTTTAGTATTAATGGATCAGCAACATCAGTCACCTATGGAAAACCCTACACTGGGACATAAAAAACCGCACTAGAGCAAACACCAGATAGAATCCATATACAAAAGCAACAAAACTAGGGTGCTAGTCTAAAATACCATGAATTCATCAAGACATAACGAAACTGATTCATCATATGTCTCTCCCACAACAACTTCAAGGGGATCCTGCCACACCCTTGTGTTTTTGCAATAACATAATATTTAACCATTTAAGTTTAATTTCTTCTTCAAGATTAGCATATATCACCTAGTGCTACATAACTCAGCATAATAAGATACAGTTTGGTCCAAAAGGAACTAGACTTAAACACTTGTAGGATTTTAGCTATCTTGACCATGATTCAAAAATTAAGAAATATATATAAAAAAAAAAAGCAATTCATTAAAAGGAAATAAAAAGGATGGATGTTAAAATAAATGCTGCACAACATTCACTCATGGAAAAATATACTAATTTTTACAGCATGACCATTAGATTAAGCAATCCAAGACATCTAACTTACCCATCAAATAGTTTAGTCTATCAAGATACTGGAATTTTTTTCAAGGAATGCGAATAATAGAAATAGTTCCCTTCCAATCACAATAATTTTGTCACAAGCCTAATTTACACTGCAATACAGTTACAAAAAATATAAAAATGGTCATACTTGTTTGTAAGTAGATGTGAACATTCAACATGAAGTCAAGAAAATGGATCCTCTTTTTCCAACAGTTGCAGGGCTTGGAGAAATAAAAACTACACATAATACACAATGAATGGTGATTGCTTTATATACCAGCCACCTAAGAAGCATGATAATTATTTATCAAATACAAGCCAGGAAAACAAATTTTCAAGGACAAGGAATTTACCTGGATTGGAAGAAATTCTTAAAATTCAATATTTTCAGATAACGATATACTTAAACCTATTATTTTCATGAAAATAACCATATGGACAAAAATAGATGTAGGTAACTATTTGATTACCATACCTGGCAAGCATCACCATCCACGAGCTCACTTGCAACAATTATGGGTTCAAACTCCACAAGAAGCCCTACTCTGTTCACTTCTATTACCCAATCAATGAAACCCAAAAAAATGAATTTTATTTTTAATTTTATTTCAATAAGTGACATAATAGAAAATGAATTTTGGTTGTAAAATTTAAAATATTTGATATTCTATCTTTAATTAAAATATTTTTTGTTTAAGTGTAATATTTTAAACTTCAAGACTCAAGTTTAATCGATACACATCTTCAAACTTTATTAGAGGATCTAAGTGTAATTTATTAACAACATTGATAGTAGGAGTTTAAACGTTATGGGCGTACAAATCTTAGAGATTTATTTATAATATTTTAAATATTAGAGGACTAAGTGATTAAATGACAAATCATTAAGAGATCTTAATTTATTTTTTTTTTCTCTCCTGTTTTTTTTTCTTGAGTAGTCCAACCGTGCATTCAGCTCTCAATTTAAAGCCTTCGGTAGTCTCATTAATTTCAAAATCTGTGCATTAATATCTCTATCTCTCAATTTAAAGCCTTCGGTAGTCTGATTTCCAAATCTGTGCATTAATCTCCCCCTCCCTCTGTCTCTCTCAACCCTCGCCCCGCCCAGAGACGTTGTCGCCAAGTTTCCAAATCTATAAGTCTCCATGCTTTCCTTCTTATTCACCGCCTCTCTTCTTTCCTCAAATACACCTGCAACTCTCTCTCAACCTCCAGCCGAAAACCCCCATCCCATAAACTCTCTCCCCCGAAAACACCCCCTCCCATAAACTCTCTCTCTTTCTCCCCTGAAAACAACCCACCCATAAACTTTGGCCATAATCGATTGGATGGGGACTAAATTTGGGAACATTCATGCTTCCGGATCACAATGTTACCAGTTGGCAACGTATGATGTAGGTTTGTAATGAGTTTGTTCAAAACTTTTCCAAATCTGTAACATGCCATCCAGTGCCTCCAGGTTTGAATTCTTTAATCTGATTCAATCTCTCTCTCTCTCTCTCTCTGGCTGACTCTTGTTTTCGCGTTTGAAATACGATTGGAAGTCAAAAACAGAGCATCACCGTGAGACTATTGTTTTGGCGTTTGAAATATGATTGGAAGTCAAAAACAGAGCATCACCGTGATTCCGACGGGAGTCAAATAGAGGATTTGTGGTTGTCAACGTACATGTATAAATCATTAGATTCATAGAATTTTCGTTCCATGGTTTTCGCAGATTTCGTTTTTGTTCCCTGTTGCTGATTTATTTTTCTATTTTCACATTGTCTTCATAATTTATCATACTATTATGTTTGTAATTCTTTGTTACCCAATAACTACAGAAATCCCTCTTTTTTTTTTCTTCTTCTTATTTTCGGAACTCGATATTACTATGAATGATGAACAGCCGTTATATTTTGGAATGAAAAATACTGATTTCAATGGCCGCCAAGAATGTGTGATTGAAGACTTGAATATGATTACACACACATGTCAAAAATACTGAAACCCTTTAGTTTCTAAAATACAATTATTGTAGTTATTTATGTGATTTTTCTAGTATTTTTTGGTTTAGCCTTATTGAGTGTTTCGGAGGACGATATTGTTTGATTGACTCTCTTTCTTTTGGTTAGAATTGTTTTCCATGGATTTTCTCTCAATTGCTGTTGATTCTGCCCTATGATGCTTTAGTAATATTGTGGATGTGCGGAAAAGGATTGCAGCAATTCTGATTGAATTACTTATGCTCGATTTTTTTTTTTTTGAAACTGCACAGTGTAGCTTTTGCAACTACTCAACTACAGTTTGAATTTGTCTACTGAGCTAGTTGTAGAAATTCCAACCTCGAAGGTTTTTTGACATGCAATTCAACAATGTTTGGGTGCTATTTTATGATTTTCCTGTTTGAGCAATGCTCAAACTTGAAAATCTTGTTTAATTGATGATGTTGCATATGCATTGCAACACAATTTCATTACAGAATTTTAGCCTGCGATTAATCCTGCCGCCCATGTTCTTGTGTCTGGAATTGCAGATTTTGCCCATCAAAATTAAAAGGCTTGCAGGAAGTGTGGTGACATTAGCCAACTGGTTCAGTTCCTGGGTGATTATGATGACTGCACCCCTGCTCTTGTCTTGGAACAGTGGAGGTTTGCCCTCTCTCTCTCTCTCTCTCTCTCTCTCTATCAGTTGTTGTATAAATGGTTTAGCATTGACTTATTGCTAGTGTTCTTGTAAACATAGTCTCCCCCCTCCCTTCTCCACTTTTTTCTTTGCAAAAGAATTAAAAATTTTAGTTCATCCTGGAGGACAATAATTCGATTATGTTTTTTGTTGTGAAACATATTGATTCCAAGTTTATAGCTACCATTATGTTGACTTCTGAAGCCTTCCAATTTGTTACTTTTATATTGTTCTTGATTTCTGCAACTCAGTTTGGGAGTGTTACTAGAAAGTAGAAATTTAAACACATCAGAGTTATGAATCCTTAAGTGTTTGGGGTTTTGGCTTAAAGTTTAGGGTTTATGGTTACGGGGTTAAGGTTAAGGGTTAAGGGTTAAGGATTATGGGTTTAGGGGTTAGGGATTTGGGTTTATTGTTCTTTTGCTCCGCCCCCTCATCATTCTTTTGCTTTGTTTTCTTTTCTATTTGATTAATTATGTTTTATGTCTTTTTTTGGGTTGTCGGTTTATAGCTAGGGGTTGGGGAATAGGACTTAGGGAGTAGGGATTTGGGATTAGAGCATAGGGAGTAGGAATTTGGAATTAGGAATTAGAAATTAGGGATTAAGACTTTAGGGATTAGGGATTAGGGATTAGGGATTAGGGATTAGGGATTAGGGGTTAAGGATTTGGGTTTATTGTTCTTTTCCTTCTTTCGCTCTACCTCCTCATCATTCTTATCCCATTTTTTTTGTTATTGTTTTAGTTTGGTTTTGAATTTTTATTTTTATGTGCGTAACTAATCTAATATGTACTTTGATTTCAGTTGTTTGTGGAAAGGACGAGATAAGCGTGAAAGCGGACTTTAGAGCAAAAAGATAAGTATATCTATTTGTGCAAATCTAATTGGCTTTCTTTTACATGTGAAATGTGTTATACATATGACTATTTCTTCTTCTTGTATTTCTTACTTGTTATGATCGTTGTTTCTATTATTTTTAATTCCCAACACTCTCATTATTCCACTGTTTGCTTTTAATTTTTCGTTATTGTTTTATGTTTTACACAACCTATAATTGCATAACTTTCTTTGGTTATTTGTGCTTTGCTTGCTTTCCTTTTTGATTAATTATGTTTTATTTCCTATTTTTGGGTTGTGGGTTTATAGTTAGGGGTTAGGGATTAGGACTTAGGGAGTTGAGATTTGGGATTAGGGATTAGGGCTTAAGGAGTAGGGATTTGGGATTAGGAATTAAAGATTAGGGATTAGGGGGCTTTAGAGATTAGAGATTAGGGATTAGAGATTAGGGACTAGGGATTAGGGGTTAGGGATTTGGGTTTATTGTTCATTTGCTTCTTATACTCCACCTCCTCATCATTCTTAACCTATTTTTTATTTTATTGTTTTTGTTACGTTTTGGATTTTCATTTTTATGTGCGTACCTAATCTAATGCGTACTTTGATTTCAGTTGTTAGTGGAATGGACGAGATAAGCTTGAAAGCGGAGTTTAGGAGCGAAAAGATAAGTATATATATTTGTGCAAATTTGATTGACTTTCTTTTACATTTGAAATGTGTTTTACACACAACTATGTCTACGGCTTCTTGTGTTTTTTACTTGTTATGATCATTGTTTCTATTATTTTCAATTCGCAACTCTCATTATTACACTGTTTGCTTTTTGTTTTTCAATATTGTTTTCATGTTTCACACCACCTATAATTGCATATAGCATTTCTTTGGTTATATGTGCTTTGTTTTCTTTTCTATTTGATTAATTATGTTTTGTGTCTTTTTTTGGGTTGTCGGTTTATAGTTAGGGGTTGGGGAATAGGACTTAGGGAGTAGGGATTTGGGATTAGAGCATAGGGAGTAGGAATTTGGAATTAGGAATTAGAAATTAGGGATTAAGGCTTTAGGGATTAGGGATTAGGGATTAGGGATTAGGGATTAAGGATTTGGGTTTATTGTTCTTTTCCTTCTTTCGCTCTACCTCCTCATCATTCTTATCCCATTTTTTTTGTTATTGTTTTAGTTTGGTTTTGAATTTTTATTTTTATGTGCGTAACTAATCTAATATGTACTTTGATTTCAGTTGTTTGTGGAAAGGACGAGATAAGCGTGAAAGCGGACTTTAGAGCAAAAAGATAAGTATATCTATTTGTGCAAATCTAATTGGCTTTCTTTTACATGTGAAATGTGTTATACATATGACTATTTCTTCTTCTTGTATTTCTTACTTGTTATGCTCGTTGTTTCTATTATTTTTAATTCCCAACACTCTCATTATTCCACTGTTTGCTTTTAATTTTTCGTTATTGTTTTATGTTTTACACAACCTATAATTGCATAACATTTCTTTGGTTATTTGTGCTTTGCTTGCTTTCCTTTTTGATTAATTATGTTTTATTTCCTATTTTTGGGTTGTGGGTTTATAGTTAGGGGTTAGGGATTAGGACTTAGGGAGTTGAGATTTGGGATTAGGGATTAGGGCTTAAGGAGTAGGGATTTGGGATTAGGAATTAAAGATTAGGGATTAGGGGGCTTTAGAGATTAGAGATTAGGGATTAGAGATTAGGGACTTGGGATTAGGGGTTAGGGATTTGGGTTTATTGTTCTTTTGCTTCTTATACTCCACCTCCTCATCATTCTTAACCTATTTTTTATTTTATTGTTTTTGTTACGTTTTGGATTTTCATTTTTATGTGCGTAACTAATCTAATGCGTACTTTGATTTCAGTTGTTAGTGGAATGGACGAGATAAGCTTGAAAGCGGAGTTTAGGAGCGAAAAGATAAGTATATATATTTGTGCAAATTTGATTGACTTTCTTTTACATTTGAAATGTGTTTTACACACAACTATGTCTACGGCTTCTTGTGTTTTTTACTTGTTATGATCATTGTTTCTATTATTTTCAATTCGCAACTCTCATTATTACACTGTTTGCTTTTTGTTTTTCATTATTGTTTTCATGTTTCACACCACCTATAATTGCATATAGCATTTCTTTGGTTATATGTGCTTTGTTTTCTTTTCTATTTGATTAATTATGTTTTATGTCTTTTTTTGGGTTGTCGGTTTATAGTTAGGGGTTGGGGAATAGGACTTAGGGAGTAGGGATTTGGGATTAGAGCATAGGGAGTAGGAATTTGGAATTAGGAATTAGAAATTAGGGATTAAGACTTTAGGGATTAGGGATTAGAGATTAGGGATTAGGGATTAGGGATTAGGGATTAGGGATTAGGGGTTAAGGATTTGGGTTTATTGTTCTTTTCCTTCTTTCGCTCTACCTCCTCATCATTCTTATCCCATTTTTTTTGTTATTGTTTTAGTTTGGTTTTGAATTTTTATTTTTATGTGCGTAACTAATCTAATATGTACTTTGATTTCAGTTGTTTGTGGAAAGGACGAGATAAGCGTGAAAGCGGACTTTAGAGCAAAAAGATAAGTATATCTATTTGTGCAAATCTAATTGGCTTTCTTTTACATGTGAAATGTGTTATACATATGACTATTTCTTCTTCTTGTATTTCTTACTTGTTATGGTCGTTGTTTCTATTATTTTTAATTCCCAACACTCTCATTATTCCACTGTTTGCTTTTAATTTTTCGTTATTGTTTTATGTTTTACACAACCTATAATTGCATAACATTTCTTTGGTTATTTGTGCTTTGCTTGCTTTCCTTTTTGATTAATTATGTTTTATTTCCTATTTTTGGGTTGTGGGTTTATAGTTAGGGGTTAGGGATTAGGACTTAGGGAGTTGAGATTTGGGATTAGGGATTAGGGCTTAAGGAGTAGGGATTTGGGATTAGGAATTAAAGATTAGGGATTAGGGGGCTTTAGAGATTAGAGATTAGGGATTAGAGATTAGGGACTTGGGATTAGGGGTTAGGGATTTGGGTTTATTGTTCTTTTGCTTCTTATACTCCACCTCCTCATCATTCTTAACCTATTTTTTATTTTATTGTTTTTGTTACGTTTTGGATTTTCATTTTTATGTGCGTAACTAATCTAATGCGTACTTTGATTTCAGTTGTTAGTGGAATGGACGAGATAAGCTTGAAAGCGGAGTTTAGGAGCGAAAAGATAAGTATATATATTTGTGCAAATTTGATTGACTTTCTTTTACATTTGAAATGTGTTTTACACACAACTATGTCTACGGCTTCTTGTGTTTTTTACTTGTTATGATCATTGTTTCTATTATTTTCAATTCGCAACTCTCATTATTACACTGTTTGCTTTTTGTTTTTCATTATTGTTTTCATGTTTCACACCACCTATAATTGCATATAGCATTTCTTTGGTTATATGTGCTTTGTTTTCTTTTCTATTTGATTAATTATGTTTTATGTCTTTTTTTGGGTTGTCGGTTTATAGCTAGGGGTTGGGGAATAGGACTTAGGGAGTAGGGATTTGGGATTAGAGCATAGGGAGTAGGAATTAGAAATTAGGGATTAGACTTTAGGGATTAGGGATTAGAGATTAGGGATTAGGGATTAGGGATTAGGGATTAGGGATTAGGGGTTAAGGATTTGGGTTTATTGTTCTTTTCCTTCTTTCGCTCTACCTCCTCATCATTCTTATCCCATTTTTTTTGTTATTGTTTTAGTTTGGTTTTGAATTTTTATTTTTATGTGCGTAACTAATCTAATATGTACTTTGATTTCAGTTGTTTGTGGAAAGGACGAGATAAGCGTGAAAGCGGACTTTAGAGCAAAAAGATAAGTATATCTATTTGTGCAAATCTAATTGGCTTTCTTTTACATGTGAAATGTGTTATACATATGACTATTTCTTCTTCTTGTATTTCTTACTTGTTATGGTCGTTGTTTCTATTATTTTTAATTCCCAACACTCTCATTATTCCACTGTTTGCTTTTAATTTTTCGTTATTGTTTTATGTTTTACACAACCTATAATTGCATAACATTTCTTTGGTTATTTGTGCTTTGCTTGCTTTCCTTTTTGATTAATTATGTTTTATTTCCTATTTTTGGGTTGTGGGTTTATAGTTAGGGGTTAGGGATTAGGACTTAGGGAGTTGAGATTTGGGATTAGGGATTAGGGCTTAAGGAGTAGGGATTTGGGATTAGGAATTAAAGATTAGGGATTAGGGGGCTTTAGAGATTAGAGATTAGAGATTAGGGATTAGAGATTAGGGACTAGGGATTAGGGGTTAGGGATTTGGGTTTATTGTTCTTTGCTTCTTATACTTCACCTCCTCATCATTCTTAACCTATTTTTTATTTTATTGTTTTTGTTACGTTTTGGATTTTCATTTTTATGTGCGTAACTAATCTAATGCGTACTTTGATTTCAGTTGTTAGTGGAATGGACGAGATAAGCTTGAAAGCGGAGTTTAGGAGCGAAAAGATAAGTATATATATTTGTGCAAATTTGATTGACTTTCTTTTACATTTGAAATGTGTTTTACACACAACTATGTCTACGGCTTCTTGTGTTTTTTACTTGTTATGATCATTGTTTCTATTATTTTCAATTCGCAACTCTCATTATTACACTGTTTGCTTTTTGTTTTTCATTATTGTTTTCATGTTTCACACCACCTATAATTGCATATAGCATTTCTTTGGTTATATGTGCTTTGTTTTCTTTTCTATTTGATTAATTATGTTTTATGTCTTTTTTTGGGTTGTCGGTTTATAGTTAGGGGTTGGGGAATAGGACTTAGGGAGTAGGGATTTGGGATTAGAGCATAGGGAGTAGGAATTTGGAATTAGGAATTAGAAATTAGGGATTAAGACTTTAGGGATTAGGGATTAGGGATTAGGGATTAGGGATTAGGGGTTAAGGATTTGGGTTTATTGTTCTTTTCCTTCTTTCGCTCTACCTCCTCATCATTCTTATCCCATTTTTTTTGTTATTGTTTTAGTTTGGTTTTGAATTTTTATTTTTATGTGCGTAACTAATCTAATATGTACTTTGATTTCAGTTGTTTGTGGAAAGGACGAGATAAGCGTGAAAGCGGACTTTAGAGCAAAAAGATAAGTATATCTATTTGTGCAAATCTAATTGGCTTTCTTTTACATGTGAAATGTGTTATACATATGACTATTTCTTCTTCTTGTATTTCTTACTTGTTATGATCGTTGTTTCTATTATTTTTAATTCCCAACACTCTCATTATTCCACTGTTTGCTTTTAATTTTTCGTTATTGTTTTATGTTTTACACAACCTATAATTGCATAACATTTCTTTGGTTATTTGTGCTTTGCTTGCTTTCCTTTTTGATTAATTATGTTTTATTTCCTATTTTTGGGTTGTGGGTTTATAGTTAGGGGTTAGGGATTAGGACTTAGGGAGTTGAGATTTGGGATTAGGGATTAGGGCTTAAGGAGTAGGGATTTGGGATTAGGAATTAAAGATTAGGGATTAGGGGGCTTTAGAGATTAGAGATTAGGGATTAGAGATTAGGGACTAGGGATTAGGGGTTAGGGATTTGGGTTTATTGTTCTTTTGCTTCTTATACTCCACCTCCTCATCATTCTTAACCTATTTTTTATTTTATTGTTTTTGTTACGTTTTGGATTTTCATTTTTATGTGCGTAACTAATCTAATGCGTACTTTGATTTCAGTTGTTAGTGGAATGGACGAGATAAGCTTGAAAGCGGAGTTTAGGAGCGAAAAGATAAGTATATATATTTGTGCAAATTTGATTGACTTTCTTTTACATTTGAAATGTGTTTTACACACAACTATGTCTACGGCTTCTTGTGTTTTTTACTTGTTATGATCATTGTTTCTATTATTTTCAATTCGCAACTCTCATTATTACACTGTTTGCTTTTTGTTTTTCATTATTGTTTTCATGTTTCACACCACCTATAATTGCATATAGCATTTCTTTGGTTATATGTGCTTTGTTTTCTTTTCTATTTGATTAATTATGTTTTATGTCTTTTTTTGGGTTGTCGGTTTATAGTTAGGGGTTGGGGAATAGGACTTAGGGAGTAGGGATTTGGGATTAGAGCATAGGGAGTAGGAATTTGGAATTAGGAATTAGAAATTAGGGATTAAGACTTTAGGGATTAGGGATTAGGGATTAGGGATTAGGGATTAGGGGTTAAGGATTTGGGTTTATTGTTCTTTTCCTTCTTTCGCTCTACCTCCTCATCATTCTTATCCCATTTTTTTTGTTATTGTTTTAGTTTGGTTTTGAATTTTTATTTTTATGTGCGTAACTAATCTAATATGTACTTTGATTTCAGTTGTTTGTGGAAAGGACGAGATAAGCGTGAAAGCGGACTTTAGAGCAAAAAGATAAGTATATCTATTTGTGCAAATCTAATTGGCTTTCTTTTACATGTGAAATGTGTTATACATATGACTATTTCTTCTTCTTGTATTTCTTACTTGTTATGATCGTTGTTTCTATTATTTTTAATTCCCAACACTCTCATTATTCCACTGTTTGCTTTTAATTTTTCGTTATTGTTTTATGTTTTACACAACCTATAATTGCATAACATTTCTTTGGTTATTTGTGCTTTGCTTGCTTTCCTTTTTGATTAATTATGTTTTATTTCCTATTTTTGGGTTGTGGGTTTATAGTTAGGGGTTAGGGATTAGGACTTAGGGAGTTGAGATTTGGGATTAGGGATTAGGGCTTAAGGAGTAGGGATTTGGGATTAGGAATTAAAGATTAGGGATTAGGGGGCTTTAGAGATTAGAGATTAGGGATTAGAGATTAGGGACTAGGGATTAGGGGTTAGGGATTTGGGTTTATTGTTCTTTGCTTCTTATACTCCACCTCCTCATCATTCTTAACCTATTTTTTATTTTATTGTTTTTGTTACGTTTTGGATTTTCATTTTTATGTGCGTAACTAATCTAATGCGTACTTTGATTTCAGTTGTTAGTGGAATGGACGAGATAAGCTTGAAAGCGGAGTTTAGGAGCGAAAAGATAAGTATATATATTTGTGCAAATTTGATTGACTTTCTTTTACATTTGAAATGTGTTTTACACACAACTATGTCTACGGCTTCTTGTGTTTTTTACTTGTTATGATCATTGTTTCTATTATTTTCAATTCGCAACTCTCATTATTACACTGTTTGCTTTTTGTTTTTCATTATTGTTTTCATGTTTCACACCACCTATAATTGCATATAGCATTTCTTTGGTTATATGTGCTTTGTTTTCTTTTCTATTTGATTAATTATGTTTTATGTCTTTTTTTGGGTTGTCGGTTTATAGTTAGGGGTTGGGGAATAGGACTTAGGGAGTAGGGATTTGGGATTAGAGCATAGGGAGTAGGAATTTGGAATTAGGAATTAGAAATTAGGGATTAAGACTTTAGGGATTAGGGATTAGGGATTAGGGATTAGGGGTTAAGGATTTGGGTTTATTGTTCTTTTCCTTCTTTCGCTCTACCTCCTCATCATTCTTATCCCATTTTTTTTGTTATTGTTTTAGTTTGGTTTTGAATTTTTATTTTTATGTGCGTAACTAATCTAATATGTACTTTGATTTCAGTTGTTTGTGGAAAGGACGAGATAAGCGTGAAAGCGGACTTTAGAGCAAAAAGATAAGTATATCTATTTGTGCAAATCTAATTGGCTTTCTTTTACATGTGAAATGTGTTATACATATGACTATTTCTTCTTCTTGTATTTCTTACTTGTTATGGTCGTTGTTTCTATTATTTTTAATTCCCAACACTCTCATTATTCCACTGTTTGCTTTTAATTTTTCGTTATTGTTTTATGTTTTACACAACCTATAATTGCATAACATTTCTTTGGTTATTTGTGCTTTGCTTGCTTTCCTTTTTGATTAATTATGTTTTATTTCCTATTTTTGGGTTGTGGGTTTATAGTTAGGGGTTAGGGATTAGGACTTAGGGAGTTGAGATTTGGGATTAGGGATTAGGGCTTAAGGAGTAGGGATTTGGGATTAGGAATTAAAGATTAGGGATTAGGGGGCTTTAGAGATTAGAGATTAGGGATTAGAGATTAGGGACTTGGGATTAGGGGTTAGGGATTTGGGTTTATTGTTCTTTTGCTTCTTATACTCCACCTCCTCATCATTCTTAACCTATTTTTTATTTTATTGTTTTTGTTACGTTTTGGATTTTCATTTTTATGTGCGTAACTAATCTAATGCGTACTTTGATTTCAGTTGTTAGTGGAATGGACGAGATAAGCTTGAAAGCGGAGTTTAGGAGCGAAAAGATAAGTATATATATTTGTGCAAATTTGATTGACTTTCTTTTACATTTGAAATGTGTTTTACACACAACTATGTCTACGGCTTCTTGTGTTTTTTACTTGTTATGATCATTGTTTCTATTATTTTCAATTCGCAACTCTCATTATTACACTGTTTGCTTTTTGTTTTTCATTATTGTTTTCATGTTTCACACCACCTATAATTGCATATAGCATTTCTTTGGTTATATGTGCTTTGTTTTTTCTTTTCTATTTGATTAATTATGTTTTATGTCTTTTTTTGGGTTGTCGGTTTATAGTTAGGGGTTGGGGAATAGGACTTAGGGAGTAGGGATTTGGGATTAGAGCATAGGGTGTAGGAATTTGGAATTAGGAATTAGAAATTAGGGATTAAGACTTTAGGGATTAGGGATTAGGGATTAGGGATTAGGGATTAGGGTTAAGGATTTGGGTTTATTGTTCTTTTCCTTCTTTCGCTCTACCTCCTCATCATTCTTATCCCATTTTTTTTGTTATTGTTTTAGTTTGGTTTTGAATTTTTATTTTTATGTGCGTAACTAATCTAATATGTACTTTGATTTCAGTTGTTTGTGGAAAGGACGAGATAAGCGTGAAAGCGGACTTTAGAGCAAAAAGATAAGTATATCTATTTGTGCAAATCTAATTGGCTTTCTTTTACATTTGAAATGTGTTATACATATGACTATTTCTTCTTCTTGTATTTCTTACTTGTTATTGTCGTTGTTTCTATTATTTTTAATTCCCAACACTCTCATTATTCCACTGTTTGCTTTTAATTTTTCGTTATTGTTTTATGTTTTACACAACCTATAATTGCATAACATTTCTTTGGTTATTTGTGCTTTGCTTGCTTTCCTTTTTGATTAGTTATGTTTTATTTTCTATTTTTGGGTTGTGGGTTTATAGTTAGGGGTTAGGGATTAGGACTTAGGGAGTTGATGTGAAGACCCTGCTCCCATTATCGGGAACCCTGTCTCCCAAGGGCACTCCTCCCATTACCGGGATATACCGCCCTCCACAGAAGGATTTCGGCTAACCTGCAGGACTCGCCCCACAGTAGCCTTTACCTCCGTCCCACATCGGGGAAAGAGTCGTCTCCCCACCCCCATATAAGCCGAAGCACCATATGAGAGCAGTACCCAAGTAACACCCCAAATTCATGGGGTCCGTTAATTTCCCATCAACTCATGGAATGCCCGTGGATACCGTATAACTCGATATCGCACCGTTGTGTCCCATTTACCAGGATCCATAATTTAACGAAATCCGGGCAGAGTCTCCTTTGTACGGGAAGCTCTACCCCAAAACACAATCTGTGCAATCAACATTTACATGACCCATCCGAGGTCCAATATAATACCATAACCACACAGGGTCCATTTTATACATAAAACTTGACCACACCGGGTCCAATCATCATATTTATATCAAAATATGCAAGGTTATATTAAAACAGTCCATATATACTCTATTACAATTCCTTTACACATTACATGCCAAAATTTAATTACAAATCTACTTTTACAAAAAAAAAATGGATTGGAAGCCACAAGTCGACTTTCTTCAACCATGTGACCCGGATTGTGAGCCGTCCATTGGTGCATGACCCACACCTGAAATGTTTCCCGTATAGGGTGAGCCAATGCCCAGTAGAATAATCCCTACAGAGGCTACTCATCACCTAAAATGCATATGCAATGTATAAATGCAACATTTCACAACAAGTATTCCCTCCAACAATAACATATAATACAATGTTGGAAAATCATGATGCCATGCCAAGTAATGAGATGAAACTCACCCATGCATGCTATCCCGAGCCCACACCGACTCCCACAACACAATGCGACACTTACGTGTAAAACAAACGTCTTTGATGAAACACATCCAAAGATCATTTTGAAATCAACCATATGTCATAAAACTAATTCATTCTTGGATGTTTCCCATCAAATGAATAATTTATATATCAAAATCATGTGCCTTTATGGGGTATCGGATTCAGGAATCGCACCTCCGGCTCCGTACGCCGTTACACTTTTCTGGAATTTCACCGCCGGTAAGTGTATGAACCAAGTGGTCGGGTTTTTCACCCGAGGGAGTGTCTAGCCCTACTTGCTATACCCGACACAAGTTTTCTTATGCATGTCACCGTGCGACTCCGTAGGACATTCCATCCCACTTTCCCGAGCCTACCATCAAGAACCAATGTTGGTGTTGATCACCCCATGCAACCCTACACCCACACTCATGCATGTAGCCCATGAATGTGATGTTAATTCCATGTCCATATTGCAATGCATGCCAAATGACAATTTTTAAATATCATTGTATACCATGACAATTAATATCATTTGCATATAATCACATAACCATTTCAAGTTCAATATATCCAAGAGCATATATCAACACTCCATCAACATGATAACACATAATACATGCTAATATTACATTTCATTCACAAGGCATAATATAAAACACAAAGCATGCCCACATGATCCCAATTTTCAAGGGATTACATAAATACTTCCATATACCAAAATCAAGCCAAGATTTTATATGGATCATTCAAACAAAATAAAAATCAGAATATATGATTTTTATATAATCAATTATCTAAACATTCAAGAAATCACAAACTAGCACTTTCTAACTACCAATTCACACTAAAATTGATCCTACCCATTTCCATAGCACCAATCATAATGGAAAAATCTTAGAAATACCCAAAACAGCCCACATGAACCCTATGGACACCTTAGGTTAGAAATAGGTCCGAGTAGGAGGAACCCTACCTCTTGAAGCGTAAAGAATTTGTAGGAAGCCTCAAGAACAAGATTGAAGTCCAAAGCTTAGATTTCTCCAAAATCCTCCCTTTGAATCTTCGGTGAAAATCTTTGTTTTTGGTACCCACGCGTAGCTCTCGTCGCGTAGATCGACTTTAATTCTTGGCCCGACGAATTCCGACCGACGGAACTCCGAGAATCGGCGAAAGAAAGCTTGAAGAATTTTATTTTTTCTCCTTAGCTCTTTGGTTTGATCCAGCCGGCAGCAAATGAAGAAATGAAGAGCAAATATCTGATTTGCTCACTTTTATACCTTCTAAACACTTGGCCCTCGTCGCGCCAAGTGTCATCCTTTGTCCGGGTCCGTTTTCATCCCGAAACGATTAAATTTCGTACCGATTTAAACTCAAAATATTTTATATGAACTTTATTTAAAATATTTTTTTAAATTTTCAAATTTTTATAAAAATTTCGTTTTTAGGGGTCATCGAACACCCGTCACCTCGAAAAACGTGAAAAATCTGACTATCTCAGAATTCGACGAAATTTGTCTGGGTAACTAGATTTCGTGAGACGAATCCAACGGTGAGGTCCGTTTCATCATCCGAGGTCTATAAAAATACCAGTTTTTTTTTTAACTCACACTATAATGGCAAATTACCATTTTCCGTTTTTTTTCAGAAAAAGTTAAAATTTTTCCCGGGTTTCACATTCTTCCTCCCTTAAAAGAATTTCGTCCCCGAAATTCACATACACATGCACATACAATCACATGCATATGCAAAGTCAATTAATGGTAAATGACCAGAAGAATATACCTCCATCCTCGAACAAGAAAGGATAACTAATACGGACAGTGTCCTCGCGCTCCCATGTTGCCTCCTCTACTCCTCGATGCTGCCACAGCACCTTCACTAGCCGCACGGTTTTGCCTCGCAAAACCTGTTCCCGGCTATCCATGATGCGCACCGGTCCCTCCTCGAAAGTCCCATCAGCATCAACAACAAGCTCTCCCCAATCCACCACATGAGTCGGATGTGGGGTGTACTTCCGAAGCATAGAGACATGGAATACTGCATGAACACTCGATAGATTTGGCGGTAATGCCAACCGGTAAGCAACTGTACCCACTCTCTCAAGTACCTCGAAGGGCCCGATGTATCTCGGTGACAGCTTCCCCCGCTTACCAAACCGGACCACTCCTCTCTTAGGCATAACCTTCAAGAAGACATGATCTCCCACCTCAAACTCTAGAGGTCGCCGCCGTCTATCAGCATAACTCTTTTGCCGGCTTTGAGCCGTGAGAAGACGCTTCCGAATCAAGTCCACCTTCTCCGAGGTGTCTCTGATCAATTCCGGACCCGTAGAAGACCTCTCTCCTACCTCCGTCCAACAAACCGGAGAACGACATGGCCTCCCATATAGTGCCTCATAGGGTGCCATCTCTATGCTCGCCTGGTAACTGTTATTGTATGCAAACTCCACCAAGGATAAGTGATCTTCCCAGCTACCCTTAAGATCTAGGACGCATGCCCGTAGCATGTCCTCTAAAGTCTGGATAGTCCTCTCAGACTGACCGTCTGTCTGGGGATGAAAAGCAGTGCTCATCATTAATTGTGTCCCCATGGCTCGCTGGAAACTCTCCCAAAAATGAGCCGTAAACCTGGGATCCCGGTCCGATACAATAGATACAGGTACTCCATGCAGCCGGACAATCTCCCGTATATACAACCTGCAGAATTCCTCCAATGTGAAGGTCATCCGCACAGCCAAAAAGTGTGCCGACTTAGTAAGCCGGTCCACTATCACCCACACCGCGTCATGACCCCGCGATGTCCGTGGCAAATGGGTCACAAAATCCATCGTGATATGCTCCCACTTCCACTCAGCTACCTCCAAAGGCTGGAGTAATCCCGCTGGTCTCTGGTGTTCAGCCTTAACCTGCTGACACGTGAGACATCGACTGACAAAATCGCCAACCTGCCTCTTCATTCCACTCCAGTAATACTGGCGACGAAGATCATGATACATCTTTGTGCCCCCTGGATGAACTGCAAAACGGGAGCAATGAAACTCCCTAAGGATCTCCTCCCTAGATCTGCCAATTGAGGAACCACAACCCTTCCTCGATATCGAAGACTACCATCTGAGTGAGTAGCCCAGCCCTCGTCACCCATACCTGCCTGTACACGGTCCCGATGAACAATAGCTCCGTGTCCTGACTCTGGGACTCAATCACCCTGCTCAGCAGAGACGGTATAGTCACCAAACTCCCCAAAGTACCCTGAGCCTGACCCATATAACATAGCCCAACTGTCCCACAGTCTCGAGCATCTGCCACTCCCGGGAAGCTACACTAGCTAAAACTCTCTGTGACCTTCGGCTAAGTGCATCAGCCACCACGTTTGCCTTACCAGGATGGTAATGCAAAGTGAAGTCATAGTCCTCTATATTCCATCCACCGGCGTTGCCTCATGTTAAGGTCCCGCTGTGTAAAAATATACTTCAAACTCTTGTGGTCCGAAAATACTTCAAACTGCTCACCATACAGGTAGTGACGCCAAGCCTTCAAGGCAAAGACAATGGCTGCTAACTCCATGTCATGTGTGGGGTAATTCTGCTCGTGATTCTTTAGCTGTCGAGAACCATAAGCTACTACCCTCCCAGACTGCATCAAACACATCCCAGCCCGTCCTTCGAGGCATCACAATAGACCGTGTACCTCTGTCCTCGTTCTGGAACTATCAGAATAGGAGCTGAAGTAAGCCTCTTCTTCAACTCTTGGAATGCATTCTCACAAGAATCATTCCACACAAACTTGACATCTTTCCGGGTCAACTTCGTCATAGGTGCAGCCAATCGAGAGAAATCCTCAATAAACCGCCGGTAATACCCCCCAATCCAAGAAACTACGTATCTCGAAGACTGACTTCGGTCTCTCCCAATTCATAACTGCCTCAACCTTCTTCCGGGTCCACGGATACACCCGAAGGCCGACACCACGTGTCCCAAAATTTTCACCTCAGTAAGCC